>CM061530.1:10034680-10156948 GCA_030068015.2 Neoceratitis asiatica | reverse complement strand
AACACCGCTATTAAGGAGAATTTCTATGTTAATAAACATTTTTGGTGATGAAAGGAATACCCATTTCAGCTATCAACCACAAACGGGTAGCATCAGCAGTACCACTTGCTGACCAGCAATTATTATTGGACCGTATAATACACTCAGCCGGATTGGCTGTGGTAGATTGACTATTCACCGATGTCGTACGTTGACGGTGTGCGGGTTTGATTCGTGTTGTGGTGCGTGCCGGTGACTCCAATGAATTTGAGGAAACAATACGACCGCGCGACTTTAATTATTGTTACCGCGTTTGGGATTTTTAAAAAAAGAATTTAAAAATTTCCCTTTAACAAGAAGACACAACCAACTAATTTGGATAGGGGAATCAAACTGAATTTACATTTATTATTTACCTTAGTTGAAACTTAAAATAAAATATACATTTGCTGGCAAATCATATTTTCTTATACATACTTATGCTGACTATGTTGTGAACATAACATTTTAATAAGTTTATGTGGTTCTAAGAATTTACTGAGCAAAGTGATTTTGTTTTTTATCATTTACAATTATTTTTACAAAAGTAAAGGAAACGGTGTTGCATTACATTTTATTAACTTCCGGCTGTCTGGTTAATTTGGTTAAGAAAATCAGCAAATTTGTCAACTTTATTATTTGTTGTTGGGGGATTCATATATGTAACTACCCCCTCCTTTAGATTAGAATTCTCCTGAAATCTTTTATTTAATTTAATTTTAATGGATTTATGTTTAAAGAAAATAATGCAAATTAGTATTGTTATTGGAACCAAAATAAATAAGTTACTTATATTTGACAATTTGTTTTGAAATTTTAAATTAACAATGTTTCTATTGTGATTTTTACTTTCTTCCACAATATCTTCGAATGTAAATTTTTTCATAAAATTATGCAAACTTTCATATTTGATATTTACAATGTTTTCTTTATCTTCTTCAACTAAATTAGAAAAATAGTAATCCTTAATTTTCAATGTACAATTATTGTATGATATAATATAATTTCCATTCATTATAATTTGTTCGTCTTTACAGGTTTGGTTAACAGTTAAATTGAATGCATTTTTAATAACAATAATATTAGTATCTAACGGTAATATTTCAAGTTCTTTATTTTTCAAAAGTTTACAATTTATTTTTACTACACAATGATTACTTAGTTTTAATTCTCTTAAATGTCTATTTTCTTCAAATTTATATTCCTTATTTTCATATTTAAATATTTGCTCAACTTTAGCATCTATTTCCTCATATTCTTTATTGGGTATTGGTGCTAAATATCTAACTTTTACAGATACAAAAGATTTTGGTACTTTAATTCCAAATGTTAAACAAGTGTTGTTAAATGTTGCTGTGCCAAGTTGCAAATATTTTAATTTGTCAAAATCAATATTGTACTTTATTATTTCATTGTTTGTTAAAATACTAGGATGTATTATTCCATATTTAGCAGATACAATGTTGTCTTGTAAATGTTCTAACTTATTTTTAAACAAGTTTATTTTTGCAAGTTCATTTAAATATACATTTTCTTCATATTCGTCATCTAAAATTTTACTTATTGAATTAAATTCCTTTTCAATTTTTCGTCTATCATTTTTAACAATATTTTCTAATTGTTCAAAAGCCGTGTTAAAATAATTATTAATTGTAATTTGTTGTTTAATTGTTTCATTAATTTTTAAAAGGTGACTCTGAATGTCTTGTCTGTCTAAATCGTCCATCGTTCCGACTAACCATTTTGACATGGTACCTATTGCATTTACTAGTCCTCTTTTTGGTCTGTTATTCTTGGGTATCAATGTTATTAGTTTATTTCTAACGTCCAAAAGTTCGTTTTGCAGTAAGTCTTTGTTTTTTGTTTTCATCAATATAATATTATCGGTCATTATATTAATGATATTTTCTATTTGTTTTATATTAATTACATGTATTACAATGTCTGTTTCTTTTACAATGTCCTGAGTTCTAGTTTGTAAATCAACAAACCCTTTCATATCTGTTAGTTCAGTTATCGTCATTGTGCCTATCGTCAAATTGATCCTTCCTATTATTGTCATTATTATCAGTAATATCTGTAAATTTTAAAGGTCTTTTAATATTGCAAGAGTGTATATTTTCTAGTTTATCTTTTCTATATTTTGGTTGTTCCTTATGTCTAGCTGCCTGATAATTCTTTATAAAACCTTCTTTTCTGTTTTCAGTGTATTGTTCTCTATTTTCATTAAGCTTTGTAATAATTTTATTTTTCATTAGCTCTATATTCTTTTTAACTAACTCTTGGCTAACTTTGTTATTATGTACATCATAAGGGGTACACTTTATTGTTGAGTGGAATCTGTTATTGTAATTTCTAATAGCTTTTTGTATTAATTGTTTAATAGATAAACCTTTCTCTAATTTGTATAGAATCCTAAATTTTTCTGCTATCGTATTATGGAATCTTTCTATGTCTGCATTTCCGGTGTGGCTGTTCGGCTTAGTTAAATGTAGCTCTACACTTTCTTTATCTAGAAATTCTTTGATTCTTATGGCTTTAAATTCGTTGTCAGCTATTATTTTCTTTGGTTTACCTATATTTGTAAAATAGTCTTCTAGCTGTTCTATAATAGTAACATGATTCCTATCATTTAATGGATATGCTACACCATATTTTGAAAATTTATCTATTATTGTAAGAAAATGAAAACGCTTTATTATATATGTATCAATGTGGATTATTTCGTTCTTTTTTGATGGTGTCTCCGTATATAAAAATTTAGCTCTGATTGGTTTCCTATCATATTTGACTTCCTGACATATTTCGCATTGGTTTATAACTAAATATATCATTTCTAATAATCGCGGATAATAAATTTTCGTTTTTCATTGATTGTAGGTTTCCTGTATTCCCGAATGCATACTTTCTCTGACATGATATAAAGATATTTGTTTTACTGCTTCAACCTCTGTTTCTATATCTTGTGCTCTCATAGTGCACTTTATGAATTCTATTTGATTATTGTTGGAAAACATTTCTATTAATTTTTCCTGAACGACATTATATTTCCTTTCTGATATATCTGAAAATATTCCTATTTTTCCTTTCGATATATATTTTTTAAAGATCTCACCCATTGAACTGAAATCGTATTCTGATACAAAGATTATTCTCTTCCCGTGTATCATTTTCATTTCTTCTGTCTTATTATTTGTTAGGATAATTTGAGTTTTATATTTGTTGACTATTTCATCTTTAATGTAAAAATGGTCACCTAAATCTTCTTCAGCTGAATGAGCTGTTGCAATTGAGTCATTATCATCTTCTATATTGTTAATAGTATTAATATTATTAGATAAAATATTAATTTTTGTTATTTCACTCCCCATCTTTTCTGAAATTGTGTCCTCACAATTTTCTAGTCTACTTAAAAAATCTGCTACTTTGTTGTCTTTTTCTTTTAAATATTCTATATCGAACTGGTATTCGCCTAGTTTCAGTAACCATCTTTGGTGTCGCGGCGACATATCTTTACCTCTGTACTTTGAATGTAAAAATTTTATTGGTTGATGATCTGTAAAAATTTTAAATTTTCTACCATAAAGGTATGGTCTGAAGTAGTTTACGCTCCACATTATAGCTAAAAATTCTTTATCTGTTGCGGAATAGTTTCTTTCATGGTTATTTAAAGTTCTTGAGGCATAACACACTGGGTGTCCCTCTTGTGATAATACTGCACCAATCGCATAATTGGAAGCATCTGTTGTTAATATAAATTGTTTCTCAAAATTTGGATAACGTAAAATGGGATGGGTACTTATTAGAGTTTTTAATTTTTCAAAAGCTTCAATATATGTCGGGTCTTTGATATTAATTTTAACGCCTTTTTTAAATATTTAGTTATTGGTTGGGCTACTCTAGCGTAATCTTTTACGAATTTACGATAATAACCGGTAATTCCTAGAAAACTTTTAATTTGTCTTTCTGTTTTTGGGATTTGTAAACTTTCAATGACTTTTATTTTATTGGGATTTGGCTTCATGCCATCCTCCGTTAGAACGTGTCCTAAAAACTCTGTTTCTTTCTTTAAGAAATTGCACTTATCAATTTGAATTTTTAGATTTTTACTTTCGAGAACTTTAAAAATTTCATTTATTGCCCTAATATGTTCGTTCAGTGACGTACTAAAAATTAGGATGTCGTCCAAATACACGACGCAAGTTTTGTTTATATAATCTCTAAGGATTTCATTCATTAGCCGCTGAAATGTGGCTGGGGCATTCTTTAACCCGAACGGCATTCTTATAAATTCATAGAGTCCATGTGGTGTTACAAATGCTGTTTTTTCCCGATCTTCTTCTTTTACTAAAATTTGGTGATACCCTTTTGCTAAATCTAAAGTAGTAAAATACTGTGCTCTCCCTAATTTGTCTAGAATGGAATCAATGTTTGGAAGAGGATATTTGTCATCTATTGTGACTTCGTTCAGTTTTCTATAGTCTATTACAATTCTGTATTTCTTTTCGCCTGAATTATCTATTTTTTTCGGCACTACTATTAGTGGACTCGAATACCTTGAATAACTTTTTTGAATTATTCCTTGTTCTTCCATTTCCTTAATTTGTTTTCTAACCTCAATTTCGTGCTGAGGTGGGTATCTATACAATTTTGAATTAATTTGTTGTTGTGTTGTAGTTTTAATTTCATGTTGAATTTCCGTTGTGTTAGTTAATTTATCTCCATCTCTAAATAATAATTTATTATATCTCTTTAGTAATTTAGTTATTTCCTTATTCTCTTCCTCATTTAAATGTTCCAGGTTTAATCTGTCTAAATTTAGATCTGCAGCTTCAAGAGTACAAATCTGATTTAAGTCATTTAATTTATTTAAAATAGTATTTTCTTTTTGATTAAATATTACTCTACCATTTTCTATATCTATATATGTATTGAGAGAAGTAAGCATATCCATGCCTATTATAAAGTCATATTTCCGTCCTCTTAGTGGTGTAGCTTTCCACCTTGCTCTAGTATTGTTAGGTAAGTTAAATTCTTCTGGTGCTATTGTATGTACTTCGTAATTAATTTTATCCTCATTAGTTAATGTACTAAATGTCAAAGGATATTTCAATTTAATTTTTGGGAAATCGGTAATTTCGCTATTAATTAAACTCAAACTAGCTCCCGTATCAATTAGCGCAATATAATTTTTTCCTCTAATATTAATTTTTATTTTGGGTAGAGACTCCGAGGCTGGTTCATAAAAAAAACGTTATTATTGACTTCCTCGTTATTGAACTCAGATTTTGAGTATCCTGCCTGGCTTTGCCTATTCGAGCATAAGCATTCTTGGCCATACTTCGATACAGGGTGTCCTGCCAATTGAGGGCTCCTTGATCTGACAATATTGAACTGTCTATCTCCATTGGTTCACCTTGGTTTGGTCTGAATCGATTATTATTATTATAGTAATTTTGTCTAAATTGATTCGGCTGGTATTGACCGAAATGTTGTCTAGGATTCCCTGTGTTTTGTATTTGTTGGAAGTTACCCGAATTCATTGGTCTATAATTATTGTTATATCTTCCACTATCATTCCGTTTATATCGACCTGATATATTATGCCTACCGTCATTTGGGCTTATTTGATTGTATTGACCTTTGTTTGCATCGCCAAAGTTTTTATTATATCTATGACCTCTGTCGGTATACCTATTCTTCCAACTGTCCATTGGACTATCTCCTTTTGTTTTAAATTTCCTATATTCTGGTCTAATGCTACTATCTTCAAATCTTCTACTTGTCATTATTTTTATAATATTATTTAAATTTGCTTCTTCCTAAATTTTATCTAATAGAACTCCTTGAGTCATTTCTTTTATAGTGTTTACTAATAGACTGTCCATGTTACTTAGGTCAATGTAATGGTCTCCCCTATAGTAAACTGTCAGTTCGTCTGCTTTTTATTTAATGTTCTGTACTTCGGTCATTAGTTCACTTACCGAGCACACCTTGAGATTTGCTACCTTTTTGTAAAGATGGTGGGGTTCTACGTCCGGTCTGTAGCGCAATTTTAGAGTTTCCTTGATTAGCTGCCAATTATCCGGTTGCGGTATATTTATGACTGTATTCTTCGCCTCTCCTTGGATTGTTCTGTAGAAAATTCGCCTTACTACTTCCTTCTTTAGTTCACTGTTATTTATAGTGGATAGCAGATATTCTATGCCACTAAAAAACGAGTTGATTGTTATATCTCCTGTGCCGGTGAATATTGGTAAGTCATGAACAGTTTTCAGCAAAACATGCCTACTGCTGTCGTTTTCTTCTGTTCGGTTGCGGAGTTCCAGGTAGGCTTGCCGCATTTTTCCAATTGCTGTTCTCTGCGAGCCAGTTCTTCTACCAAATCTACTCCTGGTATTTGAGTATGTTCGCCTTCCATATTTCTGTTTCGGTCGTATTGAATTTGCCTTCTTGTTTTTGCCGTTGTACTATTAAGCATGCACTGCACTTTTATAATTCCTTATTTTAAATTTTCGTGTGGTGTTAACTTTGATAGCGTTCACTGCACACTTTACGATAAATATCGACTGCACTTTTAGTGGTGTTTATTTTATGGTGTGGTGTTAACTTTAATAGCGTTCACTGCACACTTCGCAATAAATATTCACTGCACTTTTAGTGGTGTCTATTTTCGTGTTTAAATTTATTTTATTTTATTATATTCTGGAGGGTCTGGTCAACTCCTGAGTTGGCTACAGATTCGCAGAATTATTAAGGGAATTATATGTATAACGGTTATATTCGTAAAAAACGGTTCGTTTCACTGGATCCTTTAACTTTTTCTATTAAGGATCCTACCGACTGCGCCACTTTAATTATTGTTACCGCGTTTGGGATTTTTAAAAAAAGAATTTAAAAATTTCCCTTTAACAAGAAGACACAACCAACTAATTTGGATAGGGGAATCAAACTGAATTTACATTTATTATTTACCTTAGTTGAAACTTAAAATAAAATATACATTTGCTGACAAATCATATTTTCTTATACATACTTATGCTGACTATGTTGTGAACATAACATTTTAATAAGTTTATGTGGTTCTAAGAATTTACTGAGCAAAGTGATTTTGTTTTTTATCATTTACAATTATTTTTACAAAAGTAAAGGAAACGGTGTTGCATTACATTTTATTAACTTCCGGCTGTCTGGTTAATTTGGTTAAGAAAATCAGCAAATTTGTCAACTTTATTATTTGTTGTTGGGGGATTCATATATGTAACTCGCGCAGCAATAATCCTCATTACCAATGTCTACATATAGTTTTGGATCAATATACAGTGGCTCCGACCAATCAGAACGATCATCAATGATACTACCAATGCCACTATCGGCTGTGCAAGATAAATGCGATGTACACGAAAATCTGAAAAGAAACAAAAAAGAAAAAATGAAATTAGTAAAATTGCATAAGAAAAACTTACAACTTACCATATGGAAATTCCAGATCTGAAAGGAGTATTGGCCGTAATTGCCAGCCATTAAAATGTCAATGTGTGTAGTGTTAACAATGTGCAGGAAAAAAAATTATTTTCCTTTCTTTGTACCAAATTTTTTTGTAACGAATTTAACCATTCGTGTGGCCTATCATGGGCTTGTCAAATAAGGTGTCAAACCTTGTTATTCGACTTTTCTATTATACCACAATAATCTATTTTGTAAACACACAGTTTACTCCGCTTCTTTTAAACCAGCGGTAGTGACAACCGAGTTCCCTACTAAAATGAATATATGCGATGCAGCTCGCCCCTCGTTGCAGAAACATCACTAGAAAGATCTATTTGAATGATTAACGAACATTCAAGGTCAGTCTAGAACATGTTTAGTATCGGCCTCTCTTATATTAGACTTTTTTTATAAGGCATTTTTGTCACAATATATTTCTATGATTAAGTCAATTAATCTTTTGTTTTATTCACTTCTTATTTTTTCATAAATGCCTTCCTATCTCTTTACAATAGCCAGCAGATTTTCAACAAACGGAGGAACCCGATCTTCTGGACGAGCTGGAGAGAAACAATAATATTTTCCTTTTATATTATAGAATTATATATTAATATAGGGTGTTTTTTATAGAGGTATAGAACTTTCAGTTGGCATTACTTTTCAAGATGGCGACCGATTTAACAGCTGTCAAGTGATTTATTCTCTTTTTGGTTTGGCAATTCATCATGAATAGACTCACGCCTGAACAACGCTTGCAAATAGTGCAATTTTATTTCGAAAATAATGGTTCTGTGCGGAAAACTTATCGCGCACTACGTCCAATGATACTGACCAATGATTCCACCAGCCCATAAAGCGCACCAAACAGTCAGTTTTTCTGGATGTAACGGTGTTTCAACATACACTTGAGGATTACCTTCACTCCAAATTCGGCAGTTTTGTTTGTTGACGTTTTCCGAACAGAACCATTATTTTCGAAATAAAATTGCACTATTTGCAAGCGTTGTTTAGGCGTGAGTCTACACCCTTTACTTATATACATAACAATAACGAGCTAAAGCCAGTTTCTTGATACACCACCCTAAACTAAATGCACCGCGTTATACTTGTTATTGTGTTACACACACATATATGTACATATACACTACTATATTCAACTGAAAAACTACACTTTTTTCGGTAGCGCTTTTATTGTTGCATTTTCCTTTTTAAAAACGGAATTAACTAACCGATTTGAGGGTTGGTAGAACTTTCTTTTATTTTTCACTCTTCTCTTGATATTTCACTCGCCAAGCGACACAGACGTTCCGACGCCACTCCGCATTTACAAAGGTAAAATTTATTTATACTCATATTTCTTAATAAACTGTTTTAAAATTCTAAATAAATTATTGAAGATTGTAACTCAGAAAACTAATTCAATTCGTTTTTAATTTCTTTATTTTAACACGAGCTTAACTTCTGGGGTATATACTACTATATGCACCACGGGTTTCCACTACCTATATAACAAATTTGAAGTAAAGCAAGCCACATGTACCAAAGGGTGATCCATTTCGAGGTTCCCTACTTATTATAGAAAACACACAGAAAATTCAAATTTAATGGGGAATGTTTATTAGCATTAGAAAGAACATTTTTGGCATTTAATTTTTGAAGATTATCTCTTTCAAGTATTGGCTGCGGCTATGACTCAGCTGTTCCATCCATTCAGTCCAATTTTCGATGACTCGGTCGAGCATTTCGACTGGTAATTGGCGAATGACACGCGTGATGTTTTGCTCGAGGACCTGAATCGAAGCGTTATTGTCCGCATAGGCTTTAGACTTTACATATGCCTACAGGAAAAAATTTAACGATCTTGGTGGCCACTCGATCAGTCCAAAGCGTTAAATCCATTGACTGATGCGATGTGTGTAAAGTGGCGCCGTCTTCTTGAAACCAAATGTCGCGGATATCACGAGCTTCAATTTCAGGCATCAAATAAACGGTTATCATGGCGCGATACCGGTCGCCATTGACGGTTACATTCTCACCGGCATCATTTTTGAAGAAATATGGACCGATGATCAAAACGGCCCACAATCTTTTATCTGGACGAAATGGCAGCTCTTGAATTTCTTCAGGTTGCTCTTCGTCCCGAATTCAACGTCGTGAGGCAGATCAATTCTGCTTCGTATATTTCGTTTACGCGTTTTCTGTTTTTTACTTTCTGTCTTATTCTGTAGCATTGGCATATTTTGGCCGAGGAGTACACGAAGAGTTCTAGAGTTGCTAAACTAAGAACGCTATATAATGCAAATTTTATCGGATATTCTTCTATAGGTATAATATATTTATAATTTTTTTTATATTCGTAAAATTGAGCGGTATAGTATAACTGTCCTCTGGCAACTGTTTACATACACATAGACCATAAAGTCTGCGTTCACCCTACACATTTTTTAATGTAAGCTACAAATACAATTGAAGTAGTTAATTCAGTGCGCGATACGTTTTCCGCACAGAACCATCATTTTCGAAATAAAATTGCACTATTTGCAAGCGTTGTTCAGGCGTGAGTCTATTCACGATGAATTGCCAAACCAAACTGAGAATAAATCACTTGACAGCTGTTAAATCGGTCACCATCTTGAAAAGTAATGCCAACTTAAAGTTCTATACCTCTATAAAAAACACCCTATACATATCTAGTTATACAAATATATACATATATCTTGTACATATGTATGTACATTCATGAACTTACTCTGTTGCGTTATACGTACATATGCATGTACATATATTTTACCTCTTCGCTTTAGCATGTTCAAACATGAATATTTTCTTGAACATGCGTACATAGCGTTAAAGAGAACTGTTAATGATACTAGTTGTTATTGTAGAATTCTATTCTTTTGTTATATCAAAGTACATACATACGTACGTTTATGAATTTTATTATTTTGCGTTATACGTACATACATATGTACATATGTACACATATTTATAAATTTTACCTCTTCGCTTTAGACATGTTCAATCATGAATTTTCTTGAACGTGTACATACATATAGATACATACATAGCGTTAAGGAAAAAACTGTTAATAATATTAGTTGTTATTATAAAATAACATTCTGCCTGCGTGCAGGATAGTATAAAAGGGCAGGAGAATTGTAAATAAATTAAGTAGCCAGTAGATGGTTGATAGGCATACTTGTCCGTGGCTATCACCGACAAACGTAGCGCACCTGACGGGTTTCCACCTCACGAGCGTTTAGTATACTTGTATATACGACTAGGGGTTTCACCTGGTCGTAGGGAAGGCTAGTGGAGGGAATACCACCTCCACTACCTTTACGAAGAGTAGCTAAATTATTGTAAAAGCGTAGCTAGTAGAGTATATTCGGAAGAGGGTTTCTACCATACCGAAGGGAAGATTAGCGGAGGGCCTATCACCCCGCTATCTTTACGTTTGTATCATATAATACTAAATAAACTTCGTTGTACGAAATATAGACTTGGCGAGACTGAGCTTACCCCAACCAAGAGGGAAACTTCGTTACAACTGGCGCCCGAGCAGGGACGAAATAATAAAGATAGAAAAGAGAAGACTTCAAGGAGGTTTAAGAAAGAAAAAAGAGAGCAAAAACAAAACACGAGAAGAACGAAGCAGATATGGTCAAAGTGACATGGGTGTACTACCTCAACCGCGAAGAGCTCCTAAGATATGCTGCAGAGTTTCAGAGAGTAGGTGAGAAGTTTAAGGACTATGTCCTAGTGCTACAAGGGCTCATGCGACACGCTGAGTACACCACCCAGCAGAAGCTGAATCGAATATATCGCAACTCTTGCCGGGAGTATCAGCTATACGTGAATTCCGCAGTCTTGAAGAGTTGGTAGATCTGGTAGAATACTTCGAAAACATTCCATCCGAGAGGGAACCGTTGAGATCGAGACCGTTTGTATCACGACAGAGAAAAGATCGCTACCATTATTTCAATATGGACGAGAGACGAGATGAACCGAGGAGGTCGGGAGAGACGGCAAGATCGTTCGTGTGCCGACAGCATGAGGAGCGTTACCAACACTTGCGCGAAGAAGATATCAGAGAAGATCTGCCAAGACCAGAGCAGCAAAGCATAGGACAACCTCCAGGGCTTCAACATAAATGTGTAAATCCCCGTACAGCCTGTAGACGGTGTGGAGCAGAAGGACACTCCGCGTACGGTTGTCGCAGCCCGAAGATAGAGTTCTGCTGGAAATGTGGGCTTTGTGGCGTACATACACGCGACTGCTGTCAAACACACAGCCACAGGGAAACGGCCTGGGGCCCCATCAGTATCGAGGGGTGGGGTCCACAACAGTACATCCTCGTACCAGAAACATGGGTTAAGCACGGTCGAGTTCTGGCCACAGTAACGATGAATGGAGAGCAGGTGACAGCCGCAATCCACAGAGGAGCGACGAGAAGCTTTGTGAGTAGTAAGGTGGCGAAAAGACTGCAGACTGGGCAAAGGAAACAGGTGAATACAACAGTGGTTATGGGCGATGGCAGACCGAGGAAGGTTACAGAAGCAGTAAAAGCTAAGGTGTAGTTGGGAAACGAGGTGCATGAGATTGAGCTGCTCATCCTACCAGTTCTGGTCGACAAAGTGGTCATCGGAACGGACTACTTGTCTAAAGCAAACATGGAACTCAGTTGCGGAGGAGAGTCAGTAAAAATGGGAGTGAGCAGGGGAAAAGAGGAAGCCATCACGTGTTCGAACATGGCCACTATAGAAGACGAAAACCCCAAGGCTACGATAAGTCCGTGTTTATCAGAACACGACCAACCAGATCCCCGTGTGAGCGATTTCAGCAGAAGAGAGTTGTAGCAGTTGGAGAAGTTATCCGGTGTATTCAATATTGCTACCCATAAAATAGTGATGCGAGACGATCGACCAATCAAGCCGAGGTACTTTCCGAGGAACCCTAGAATGCGAGAGGTGATAAATAAGGAAATAGACGAACTCCTCGAGAAGCGCTGCATCGAACCATCCCACAGTCCACACAGCGCACCAATAGTTTTGGCCAAGAAGAAGGACGGCAGGTAGAGAGTCTGCGTCGACTATCGGCAATTGAACCAACAGTCCGTGCAGAACGCATACCCTTCGCCCCGCATCCAGCACAAACTATATCGACTCCGTAGTGACCGTTTTATTAGCAGCCTGGATCTGAAGAATTGTTATTGGCAGATTCCCATGGATGAAAGTAGTAAGCAGTACACAGCATTCACAGTACCCGGACGGGGATTGTTCCAGTGGAAAGTAATGCCCTTCGGTCTACATTCGGCCACAGCAACGTTCCAGAGGGCGCTTGACCGAGTCATCAGCCCAGAGTTGGAGCCAAACGCATTCGCCTACTTAGACGATATCATCGTTACAAGCACCACGTTAGAAGACCACATAAGACACCTCACAGAAGTATTTCAGCGATTGCGAAAGGGTAATCTCCGAATAAACCCAGAAAAATGTGAGTTCTTCAAGAAGAAGTTGAAATACCTAGGCCATGGTTAGTGAAGAGGGCATCCATACAGACCCGGCCATCAAAGACCTCACACCACCGACCAACCTACGAGAACTCAGACGATTTCTGGGAGTAGCGTCTTGATACAGGAGATTCGTTCACGACTTCGCGCGAGTATCACATCCCTTAACATCAATGCCGAAGGAGGGTAAGAAGTGGAAGTGGGCTGAGGAGCAGCAGACCGCATTTGAGGCATTGAAAGAAGCCCTCCCACAAGTACCAGTACTAGCCTGCCCGGATTTCACGAAGTGGTTTACCTTACAAACTGATGCAAGTGATTTTGGACTGGAAGCAGTTCTCACACAGGAGCTAGAGGACAATGAACGAGTGATCTCGTATGCGAGCCGTCGTCTGAACAAAGCCGAAATTAATTACTCGTCGACGGAAAAGGAATGCTTGGCGATAGTCTGGGTAGTAAGAAAGATGAGACCGTATCTGGAAGGATACAATTTTACAGTAATCATCGACCACCTGGCTTTGAAGTGGCTGAACGAAATTGGGAGTCCGTCAGGTAGAATAGCGAGATGGGCGTTAGAGCTCCAGCAGTATACGTTCGACGTGGAGTATAGAAAGGGAAAGTTGAATGTCGTAGCAGACGCGTGATCAAGGCAACCGCAGGACGAACAGTTGGGTACCGTGCTAGAAAGAGGCGACAAGGAGGACTGCGGATGGTTCAATGGAAAGATGGCAAGGGTGAAGGAAATTCCGATGTATGTACATATGTATGTACATTTATGAACTTACTCTGTTGCGTTATACGTACATATGTATGCATGTACATACATATATTTTACCTCTTCGCTTTAGACATGTTCAAACATGAATATTTTCTTGAACATACGTATATAGCATTAAAGAGAACTGTTAATGATACTAGTTGTTATTGTAGAATTCTATTCTTTTGTTATACCTATGTACATACGTACGCTTATGAATTTTATTCTTTTGCGTTATACGTACATACATATTCACATATGTACGCATATTTATAAATTTTACCTCTTCGCTTTAGACATGTTGAATCATGCATTTTCTTGAACATGTACATATACATACATACATAGCGTTAAGGAAAAAACTGTTAATAATATTAGATGTTATTATAAAATAACATTCTGTCTGCGTGCAGGATAGTATTGGGCAGGAGAATTGTAAATAAATTAAGTAGCCAGTGGATGGTTGATAGGCATACTTCTCCGTGGCTATCACCGACAAACGTAGCGCACCTGAGGGATTTCCACCTCACGAGCGCTTAGTATACTTGTATATACGACTAGGGGTTTCACCTGGTCGTAGGGAAGGCTAGTGGAGGGAATACCACCTCCACTACCTTTACGAAGAGTAGCTAAATTATTGTAAAAGCGTAGCTAGTAGAGTATATTCGGAAGAGGGTTTCTACCTAACCGAAGGGAAGATTAGCGGAGGGCCTATCACGCCGCTATATTTACGTTTGTATCATATAATACTAAGTAAACTTCGTTGTACGAAATATAGGAAATTGAATAGTTATTTCAGCAACCTTGGCGAGACTGAGCTTGCCCCAGCCAAGAGGGAAACCTCGTTACAATCTCAATAATGAATATCGGTATATAATTTTTTGTTTTTGCATTTTGAACTGAGAAATGTAATAAATAAATAAATGTAAAAAATTTTAACTGAATTAATTATTTCAATTGTGTTTGTAACTTACTTTAAAAAATGTGTGGTCCTACATAGTTCCTACATTTAGCTACTCTAGTATATTTTTTATTATATTAATGTATTTGTCGGTAATTATTTTTTCATGTCTATACATTAGTGGTGATATATTACATAATTTACATTTGTTTATTATAATTTATTATAAATAGTTATTATGGCGGATAGGTATTGACATATATGTATGTATATCTGCATATTCTACTATATTGGTTACAAGTTCTTGATAGACTTCATTTATTACTATATTTTCTGATACTGTTTTAGGGTCTAAGATTTCTAAGATTTTTTCGACTTGAGAATTTATTTTTTGTTGTTGGTTGCTGTTCTTTATAAATTGATTAAGTCCTGTTTTAATTTCTATTAGGTCATCAGAATCTCGTGTCCCGGTTATAAATTTTAGGATTAAACCCAAGTAATTTAATGATCTCTTAGCTCTATGCGAAGTTGGTATTAGTTGCGATTTCAAGATTTTTATCCTGTTTATAGAAAAGTTTCTTCTTTATTTTGATTCATTGTGACCAGTTTTTTATTATTTTTTCATATGCAGGGTTATTATACATTTCGATTACGTTCCCGCTCTCCGCTCCGCCACAATCGTAATTAGGTATTCTGAGCTACGGTCGAATCGAAAGAAGAAGAGGAAGAAGTCAGCTCGTTGTATGTGAATTTGTGAAATTGAAACAAAAGAAAGCAAACAAATCCAAACTATTTTCGCATAACTCAAATAAATATAAATAAAATCGTGTTTCTAGAGTTAAATGGAATCAATAGCTTCGGCGATATTTTATGAGGATTGCGAGACAAGTGTTATCCATTTCAGATGAGTGATGAATTTTATGAAATTGAGCTTGTAATTAAAAGTAGAGAACTTCAAACTTAATAAAGATGCTTTCCAGTATGTCCTGTATAGTTTTTTGCAACAACCTCAATCAAGTACATTGACATGATTATTTCCACCTAATCGAGTAGTAGCAGATTTGCGATTTTTTACGGAAGGCACTTACCAACAAAGAGTTGGTGCAGATTATAACATAGGAGTTTCAATGCCATTGCACAATTTCTCGAAATCATGGATTCTTTTACTGGTGGAGCATCTGTATTTTGGCAACGTATTTTCAAAACTCTCTACTTTTTCATGTTGCTTTTGTGTTTCAAAAAGCATCATTAAATTCATTAAACTAAAAAAAAAGACATCGCTATGGCTTTTCCAATTATCAAAATCATGTTTTACTTACATTTTTGTCAAAATTATAGTATTTAGGTACACGAAAATATACAATCGAATTGTTCTCCGCCAACTAAATTACAACTTACAAAAACATAGCTACGTTCGAAATGCAGAATACATAGATTTGAATAGAATCGAAAGTTTCGAAGATTAATCGTAACGGAACGTAACGCAGAATACCAAATCCGAACGAAGAAAATTTCGATTCGATTCGAAATGTAGAATAGGGCTGATGGTTTCATAAATATGGGATGTCGGTTGGTAGGCGACGGTGGTAACCAAGTATGGTGGTGTTAGCCCGAACTAGCCCTACCTACCCCACCATGAACAAAAATTTTCATGCCTAGGTTTCGGCGAAGTGAAAGAAGAAAAAGAAATTATATAGGAAAAGAAGATATGGAAGAAGGAGAGATCTGTCTGGTCAGGTGTAGTCGTCACATCCTCTTTGCGTACTCGCTTACGCAATCATGGGTGCCGCGCTGTTTGTCTTTTTTCCCTTAGTCTATTCCGTCTCATCCACGCTCTAATCTACGCTCTCCGTTCCCTTTTCACCCCATGTAACACCCACGCCAAGACCAAAATTACATACTCCTCCTTAGTATATACTTCCTGCTTCAGATATAAGAATTTAGGCTGATAATAAGCTTCATTTATTTATTTTATTTTATCAAATTCACATGGAAAGTAAAAAAAATTCATGCTTTATTATAATATTTATTGCTTAGATTCTCTATGAAAAATATGGAATAAAAAAAATTAAATAGAAAGAAAATTAACATTTCTTAGTTCTTTTAAATAATTATCGGATAGGAGATCCACGAATTATTCCTGAATTTAAACAATCTGTTTTTCTATTAATTTATCTTTAAGGTTTATTAACAATATTGTTAATTGGACAACCTAAACATCTTCACTACTTATAAACGCGTGTATCAAGACGCAAAATTTGTGGTTTTGCGTCTTGATGTTTTTTACCAACAAATGGAGGGACCTACAGCTTATTCTAAGCCGCCTCCGAACGGCCGATGGATTTTTATGAGGAGCTTTTTTACATGTCAGAAATACACTCGGAGGACTTGACATTCCCTGCCGGGGGGCGACCACAATTAGAAAAATTAATTTTCTATAATTTTGGATGTTCCTCGAACTCAGGCCTTCCGAATGTCAGTACGCAATGCTAACCACTCGGCTATCGCGGCCGCCATATATATATATATATATAAATATATATATATTTGTTTATTTTGCACTCATATTAACATATATGTATGTAAATATATAAATGCATATGTCTATATGTTCTCAGCACCAACCTTTTCTTGTCCCACGTTGATGGTACCAACAATTTGAGTTGAAACTGGAAGCGCTGGAAAGTGAGAAATATAAATATCTAACATACATGTGTAGGTCTTACTACCTACTTTTTATAATGCTAATCAGTCACTCGCTTGAAGAATAGTTTAAAAGAAGAAAAAAAGGATTTAATGATCAAAGGAGAAATAAAATCAAAGAAGAAGAATTATTCAAAAGAAAAAAAGACTAAATTTAAGTTAAATATAAGAAACAAATAGCAAAATTGTGGTTATTTGATGCAATCATTAGAAATGAATGGTTTTATTGTACAATTATATTTAAATTTCACCCGTGGCTGTCGTAAGTCAATAAATCAAGAGGCCTAAATACAATGTAACGCGGCCTTTTACACATTTGGCTGGCGTAAACAAGTTCCTGTTATTTTCGTATGTTTTATATTCCTTTTATCTTCATATTCGGCGTAAACAAGATCCTGTTATTTTCCTATTCGTTCCAGCGCTTTCATCAGGTGACTCAATTGATTTGAGCAGCCGTATTGTTTGTGCTACCACATGTTACAAATAATTATCTATTTATTGTGGCTTTCGCCACAAGTACTCCCCTTCTGCAAAAAGTTTATGTAATTTAACGAGATCTGACACGCTTTTGTGTCGATAGTGGAGATGAGCTGGAAGAAGAGTTAGATGGATGATATGACGATGAAAGCCTAGTTGTTCCAAGTTGAGGTGTTTCAGGTGATGATGGCGAAGTAAGCGTGACATTGCTGTCGTCTGAACCATTGTCGTTATCGGCGTTGTGTTCGTTCTCGTCATTTGCGAGCAAAAACACAGGTTTGAGGCGGTCGATTGAGAACTGTGTTTTTGCCTCTAATCTCTAAGATAAAATGTTTCTCATGCCTTGATATAACTCGGTGGGGTCCCTCATTTGACGAAGTGAAGGCGTTATGCGGTGCGTCGCGCCGGACAAAAACGTGTGAGCAGCTATTTAACTCCTTAAAAATGAATATTTTCCTCTGGCCCTGTCGGACGACGGGTTGAGGAGTGAGGTCGGCAAAGGGGTTTTTCAGACGTTCTGCAATATTACAATATCGTCGCGGTGAAGGAGCGAGGAATTCTCCAAGGAGTCGCACCAAGATCTTCCTTCTAGGCAGCGTGAATCCCGAGGAGCGCAATATGTGGTATTTCCACCAACGAGTTGTTTTCATGACAGCGAATTGCTTCCTTCAGGTGACGGTGCAGGCGTTCCACCATTCCATTCGACTGTGGATGGTACGTAGTGGTGTGTATATGTTTGCTGCCAAGAAGTCGAGGGAGAGCATTAAAGAGTTCAATCTCAAAATTCTATGGGAAAAGCCTCTGGAAACCTGGTGAAGCGGTCGATGATCGTAAGGCAGTTACGATATCCTTTGGATGGAAAATACGGTCCGATGATATCTACGTATATATGTTCAAAGCGCTGGGTTCGCCCTGGAAAATTCTGAATGAGTGATGAGACATGACGAGTTACCTTGTTTCGTTGGCCACAGTCGACAATCTCGCTTTATAAATGCTCATGCTCCGGGATGGCTGACGCTACGGAGAGCGTCGAAAATCCTTTTTTCAACGGAGCGGGTACAAAAGGGCGAATCAAATTGCCGATAATATCACAATAGATTGGCTTATCGCAGCCAGGAACATTTACCGGCCGTAAGGCGAGGGAATCCTGTTGTTGATCTTGTAAATGTTTCTGAAGCTCTTCGTCAACAGCTTGGGCTTCGGCAAGCTTCTTTACAGAGACTGCTGTGGAGATTTCCTCGATGCGGGAAAGAGCACCTGCAACTACATTATCTTTGCCAGATACGTGTTGGATATCGCTCGAAAACTGGCTGATGAAATCCAGTCAATGGAATTGCCAAAGAGTTGCTCGATTTGGGTCCTGGACGAAAGCGTGGAGCAACGGCTTATGATCTGTAAAGATCGTTACGTGGCGTGCCTCAAAAATGTAACGAAATTTTCGCAAAGCAACATATATGGCTCACGATCATGCGGGCAGTGTTTTCTTAGCTCAGGTTGAAGTTTCTGGCTGAAGAATGCCAGGGGTTTCCAGCTTTGTCCTCTTCGTTGTTGGAAGACGGCTCCGATGGCGTTCTCTGAAGCATCCGTAAAGATAGCCCAGTGAAGCTATGTGTCCCGATATACCAATAAGGTTGCTTTTCGCAACTCTTCCTTACATGCGTCGAAAGCGGCATCGCCTTCCGGTGTCCAAGCGACTGGTTATGAACCTTTGACTGAAGCGCCTTGGGTGTATTCGTGCAGTGGAGCCATAAACTTAGCAGCATTTTTAAGGAATTTTCTATAAAAACTTATCATTCCGAGGAACTCACGCAGTTTACGGATCGTTGTGGGGCGAGGAAAGTTTGCTATCGCCTCAACTTTCGCAGGAACTGGTAATATTCCTTCACCCGAGATGCGATGTCCCGGGAAGTCAACTTCTGGCTGACTCAAACGACACTTCGCGGTGTTTATTACGATGCCGTTCTTGGCGAGCCGTTCAAAAAGCTTCCGAAGCAATTCCATGTTTCAACATTTTATCAAACTCCGCCTTGGCGATTTTGAGTGTGTCAGGAGCGAGACGGCGAGCTTTGCTGGATACCGGATGTCCAGGAGTAGTGGCTATGTAGTTCTGTGTCGTGTGTTTGGCTGGAAGGCATATTCCTTCAGATTTCGTCAGATTCGGGAAGTTTGCGATGAGATCCGACCAAGAAGAGTCGCTAGGCAAGATCTTAATTTCTGAAACAATATTAGATAAAGATACTTTACATGACGCCGTTAATCTGGTTAAGCGACAGTGTTACGCAGCCATATGTGTTAATCGTCGAGCCATGCAGTAAGAGTATAATTAACTATTTGTGGTGCTCCAGGAGCAAGAGACTTGGGAAATGTGCATAGGTCAGCGCCAGTCTCCACCACATATTGGATTTTGCTGGCGCGACCACTTACGAACAGGCGGCTTGATTCGAATAATGGGCCGTTAACCGCCGCTAACGGTCCGACGGGGCAACGTTTGACTCTGTTTCCAAAGTTTTGATGACACCAGCACATATTTTTGTCGGGTGCCGGCGAGACTGTTCGAGGAAAATAGCGAGATCGAGAACGAGGACGCTAGCGGGTGGCACTTTTCTCTTTAAGCGCTGAGGTTAGCTCGCTGATTGAAGCTTCCAGGCGAGAAAAACGTGCGAAAAAATTGCGGCAACGCAATTTCGTGAATTTTGTCAGCCAGGGATACGAGCTTATTAAGAGCCATGTCGGTCTGAAATGCCAGGATTAATTGCGCCGTCATCGGTAACCTGCTTGGCCACTTATATACCATCGCTGTCGGCATGTTCAGTAGAAGGTCCTCTACCTCAGCAGCGGCCTTAGCGTCAAGATGGGATGCAGCGTAATGATACTTCGTTATTTCGCCAGCGAGATGAAACTGACCTTCAAGTTGTGCAAACCACAAAACTGGGCGTTCTGCATTAAAGGCAGAACACCATATCGACGTTGAATCGGCATAGAGCTATCGGGTACTTGCGCTTCTAAGTTGTCCGACATATCGATTTCTTCTAAATATTTTAAACGATGAAAGGACTTGTACCGCACAAGGTTCTTAAAAATTCGGCAAGCGGCCGAAACTCGAAAATTGTTGAAATCAGCGCTTAAACCACGTGTGCACTTGATGCACCAAACCAACTCACAAAGTGCACAATCGAAAATTCGATAAATAGTCAACGTATTTACCGATGAGAACTATTCACGCTATCACGTCGGGATCACCATTGTGGTTATTTGATGCAATCATTAGAAATGAATGGTTTTATTGTACAATTATATTTTAATTTCACCCGTGGCTGTCATCAATCAATCAAGAGGGTTAAATACAATGTAACGCGGCCTTTTATACATTTTGCCGGCGTAAACAAGTTCCTGTTTTTTTCCTATGTTTTATATTCCTTTTATCTTCATATTCGGCGTAAACAAAATCCTGTTATTTTCCTATTCGTTCCAGCGCTTTCATCAGATGACTCAATTGATTTGAGCAGCCGTATTGTTTGTGCTATCACATGTTACAAATAATTATATATTTATTGCGGCTTTCGTCACAAAAATATTAAAGAAAGTATGGTATAAGAACCAAAAAGAAAAATTTAAGAAGATAAGGACAAAAAATTGTATATCAAAAAGAAACTTTGATATGGTGAATTAACCCTTTACAAGTAAAACAAAGATGATAATAAAAATCCAAACAAAATATTTATAAGAAAATAATTGAGAATTTGAAATTATCATAAGTCATTAACTTAAAAATATTGAAGAAATAATTGAACGCTAATTACGGAAAAATATGTTAGTAGGATAAACCAAATATGATAGGGGAGAGATTAAAGAAAATCTTAAAAAAAAATTCCTTATTCTAGGTGCATTTGCATGTTGGCAATCTATGTATGTGTACGTATATATATATCTATATAAATAAAAACCAAAGATGCTGCTGTTTGTGGTGGGCGATCGTGGTCAGGTGATGACTGGAACAGTATTCGTGCTGTTATTGACGTTGGATTAGATTATGCTGATACACTCCAGCTGATCGCGTGCAGATATTATTATAGCGTTTTCACCTGCTTCAATTAGTTTTTTTTCATGGTTTGAATACACGATGTGGGTAGCTAAGGTAGTGTGGCTTCACTTCCACGGGTATTTCCTTCAAAATTTGTTTCGGCGTTGACGTCCGGTATTGTTGTCTTTCTGAGACTTATCATTGCAAATATAAAAGAAAATTCTATTAGTAATCATATTATTTAATATTAAATGAGTGGTTTCAGATATATATGTCGATAGACGGGTACGTATACATGCCAATGCATATGCCTAACATAATATTTCAAATATATTAGGACTTGCCTCCGTTCCCGAATTTTATTTCTTTGGAAACTGTTGAAAACTGCACAACTCGCCAATGTTTCACTTTTACCTTACTTGTTTCACACAACTGGCTTTCATAGGGGTAATGGGGGCAGTGTGACACCCATCGCTGGAGTTGCGGTACTAGCAATTGACGGGGCTTAAATGACTATGACCTCGAACTGAAGACATACGGACATACAAGACATTCTCACTATGACCTCACTTAATGGAACACCAAACACCAAAATTATTAAAAATCGATCTTTTTTACATATTTTATACCCTTAGTAGTGATAAGTTACAAACAGATTATACTCTTACAATATTTGTTTACATTTGCAGTTTTTATTACAATTATTATATTCGCACATATACATGAACTAAATTTTTGAATTAGTTATACTTTTAAATTTTTTTTCTTTTAATTTATTTAACTTATAATTTTTGGGTTATGGGCTTTTGCTTTTGAGAGTTCAGATCTTTTTCATAATATTTTTTTTTAAATCCAAGGCTTTACATACATTGAATCAGTTGTTGCAAATATTATCTTAGTTTTCTTTGGAGTTTTTTAATACAATTCTGCAGTTTCAAACTTTTTTTCTTTTGTCTAAAGCGATTTTTAATTTCGCCTTTTCTGATTAAACCTTACATACAAATTTCTTTGGATATAAAGATATATTTTTAAATTTTTTGGTACTTCTGTCTCTTTTGAGTCGAAGTGTAATTCGATTAAAGATTGATCTACGTTAATGTCGGAAGAAGAAAATACAGAATGAATAGTTGCGTTCCTGGTTTAGGGATACTAAATACCAAAAGACCTGTTACTCGTAGTTTCTCTCGTGCCTTGCAGAATCAAGTTATTGGCTCAATTTTTAATGAAATAGACACAGGCATTGAACACGCGGTGGAATTCATCCCATTGGATATATTTAATAGATGCACGAGTATAAAGCAACATGTCGAAATGATGTCGCAGTGCATGAACGAAGTGCGACATATGCGAGAGAATGTGTAAATTTAAGTGGGCGAGTGGAGACATCGGCCCAAGCAATAGGTCATCGGTCAACGGAAGCATCTAGTCCTGAGATCAGAAGACGAGGAGAGCAATCATCCTAATCATAGGGGGAATAACGAAATATCCGAGCAGACATCGGGTCAGCTTCCTAGGTAGAAGAAGATTGACCTGGCAAAATGGCATATTAAGCTCGACGGTTCTAATAAGGGAATGAGTGTGGTGAGTTTTATTTTTCGTGTCGAAAAGCTACGAGAACAAAACAATATCTATTTCTTCCAGTTTTTCACGGATTTTCATTGTCTGGTTGTTGTTGTTGTTGTAACCGCAGAAAATTCTCCAAATGGGGCTTCGGGGAACATTGCGGGAGTGACAGTCCTTGGCCGGACAAAAATCCGGGTCGTTCCGGTATAAAGACCCGACTGTCGCGGGAACTATGGATTTTAGTCGGCTCTTATGACAGGCATACCTTACTGCCGGTAAATTCTCGAACCCCTAACCCGCAGGGGGATTCATTGTCTGGTTTCTGGATGCGCCTTAAAGTTGTATTAGCAGGTGCTTGAGGACCACGCCGATAATCCCGACTTTGGCTATTTTGAGCTCAAGACGGAACTGCTGAACCACTTCAAGACTGCTGCGTCTGACTACGAAATTATCCGTGAGATAATGGAACGAAAGCAGCAACCAGGAGAAACTTTCCACGACTTCTATAGCGAGATCTATAATATGACCTTTGGACTTCGGAAGAAAATCCCTGAAAAGGAGTTGGTAAGAATAATCCGGAGAAATCTCAAGTCGTATAGAGCTAACTTGACTTTTGCATCAAGAATGTAAACCCTAAGCGAACTCAAAGCGGAAAGCAAAGGGCAGAAAAGGTGATAAAGAAAAATAAGAGTAGGGTTAGAGCCATAAGCGAATTAGAAGTAGAATCGGGAGAGCAAGTAGAAGACAAGAAGCTAATGCGTTTGATAAAAATAAGATCGATAAAAAAATGCAACACGCAATGCAGACGAAACCTGCTGATACAGAGAGAAACCAAGGGGAACTTAAATCTAACGGAGATGACCGCTAATTTCAGCCAGTTAATAAGCAGCCCGGAAGCCAGGAAATAAAGATTTTAAAAAGGGAAACGGAAAGAAAAGGCAATGAGTATTGTAAATTTAGAAAGAAAGAAGAAATAAAAAGTTTACATCAGCAAATTAAGAAGATGAGAGAAAGAAGTACTAGCACTTTTGGATTCAGGTGCAGGAGCTAGCTGCTTTGGTAAAAATGTAAATATCTTGTTAGAAGGAAAATTAGATTTGATTGTGCCAATTAAAAGACAGAATATTAGGACAGCTAATGACCAAAAAAACGCGGTAACGGGAACCATCAAACTACCAGTAGTGTGGGACAATACGATGAAGGAATTAGAGTTCCTCATAGTGCCTGATCTCCAACAAGAATTTTATTTAGGGATTGACTTTTGGCAACCTTTTGAAATAAGTGTGGTGAAAAAAGGTGTGAATGGAAGTGTGAATGAGGGTGTCGTTGCAGAGCTCCTTCCCGCCGATGGTGACTTGTCCTTTGGCGCTGTGCAACACGTACTGACAAAGTAGCAATCCAAAATTGTATAGAGAGTAAAGAAACAATTCCCATCTTTTACAGTGCTGGAACTAGGTCGCACAAGCTTAGAAGAGCACATAATTGAGATAGCCAATGAAAAGTTATCTGTCAAACAGCGACACTACCCGATTTCGCCGGCCATTCAAAAACTTGCGTATGCAGAACTCGATTGAATACTGGACATGGGAGTCATCAAAGAGTTTAATAGTAGCTGGAGTTCCCCAGTCTCATTGGTGGTGAAAGGAACGAAAAATCGCCACTGTTTGGATGACCGGAAGGTCAACTAGAGGACAATAAAAGATGCATATCCACTCCCTTACATAAATGGAATCCTAAGTAGACTGCAGAACTCCAGGTTTATCTCAGCTATTGACTTGAAAGACGCCTTTTGGCAGTCCTCTTTAGAAGAGAAATCCAGGGAAAGACGGCGTTCACTGGATCAGGCCGCCCATTATACCATTTACATAGAAAAGAGCCAGTTTTTCTATAAGGAAGTGCGCTACCCTGGCTACGTTGTCGGGGATGACACCGAAGCAACTTCGCCAAGAGCTCATTTGAGAAGCGCAAACATTGTTTAATTTCAGCACCCGTACTGACACATCCATATTTCAACGACCAGCATATGCTTCAGCTAAGCTAAATATAGCTCAAAAACTATAGTATTACCGATCTCGAATGTTACGTGGCGATCGTGACTGTTAAAAGGTTTAGGCCATACGTGGAAGAGCTACCGGTTACGATTATTACCGACCATGCCAGCTTGAAATGGCTTATGCAGCAGAAAGACCTGTCTGGAAGATTGGCAAGGTGGAAAGGTGCACAGAATATTGTTCCAGACTACCAGATCTTTGCATTTCTAATGGCTACGAGTACCGACGAACACAGTTTGACAGAGGTGACGAACTTCAAGCAGTCCAGGTCTGAAAGCTTTGGGTTCCGACGGAGCTGCGACCAGGACTGGTGGAATCTTCCCATAGTTCGCTGTCAACTCGTCACGGTGACATTCACAAAACCCGGGAGAGATATTACTGGCCAGGAATGGTAGCCGACGTATGCACATACGTAAAAGGGTTTGAAAATTGTGTGTTGAACAAAACACAAAACGTATTAAGAAACCTCCTATAGTAAAACAACATAAAACAGAACAACCTCTTCAACGTTTGTTTATTATGGGTCCGTATCTCCGCACTTGTGATGGTAATGTCTATGTGTTTGTGTGTACAGATCATTTTTGAAAATTTGTGTTTTTGAAACCTATGCGTAGAGCAACCTCAGACGAAGTAATAAAATATTTAGAAAAACATGTTTTCCATGTGTTCGGTGTGGCCGAATACGCACACTCGGACAACGGAAAGCAATTTGTTTCTGATGCATACAACAAAATTCTGGCGAAATATGGCGTATTCCACCTAAACACCGCAGTATATTCGCCCCAAGGCAACGCCGCTGAGAGTTTTAACCGATCCGTGTTACAGATAATTAGGTCCTATATAAAATAAAATCAAAAGAACTGGGACATACATGTTAGCGACGTGGCGTTTGCCCTTCGAAGTGCCACTCCCTCAGCAATAAATACTTCGCCGTACTTTGCCATTTTTGGTATACCTATGATATAGCATGCTGCATCATACGAGATATACCGAAAGTTAGGCTCTTTAAAGGATATGAACTGTGAGATCTAGGCTTCAAGTGACAAACTTCAATTAATTAGAAATAAGATTATGATAGAGCTGAGGTTAGCCACCATGCTAAAGACATATTTGCAAAGTAGATTAAATTTATGTATAGTCCTATGTTCAACATGTTGGGTGGTGAAAGAAAAATTCACGTGATACAAATTTGACGCTGATCCGATAAACGACTTTGGTACATAGCTGACCTTTAACTAAGACTTGACTAGATTATTATTTTTTTTTACTTTGGTATCGTTCCTTATTTATTAAAATATTCCTTAGTAGCTTATAGTGATATACACATGGCGGAAAAAGTCTGCGTTCATCTAAGTATATTTTGTTTGCACTACGAAAAATCGAAATCAATAAATCATTCATAAACTTTTTTTATATTATTTTATTTAGTTCGATAAAGGTAACCGTACACAAACTTTGGTGCCAATGATTGATATAAATTTAAAATGGGATCACATATAAACAAAAAAAAGGACATTCAAACCCAACAGAAAAAGTCTGCGTTCACTTCAAGAATAATGAAACAAAAGGCTAAAAATTAAAAAATATATATAAGTCAATAACTTATTGGATATCCGTCTTTTAATGACTTCTAAAAGGCGGTTTTTCATTGTCCCAATAAATTTGGTTGTTACTTCTGGGCTTATAGCTTCCCAATCCTCTTCAAGCGCGCTCCCCAGTGTTTCATTGCTGGTTATAGTACGCTGCTTTCTTTCTAGTACATCCAACAATGCTCAATAGGGTTAAGATCAGGTGATTGTGGGGGTGTATACAGTTGTTTTGGAATATTGTAGAGCAACCAGAGCTTAACAATTTCTGCGGTGTGCTTCGGGTCGTTATTCACTTGGAAAATAAATTATTCACCTTGTCCCAGCATTACTGCACTTTCTTTTAAATTTACTTTCAAAATATTAAGATCATCATGCTTGTTAGTGACCGACTCAATAAACTGAAATTTTCCTACAACCGAACTTGCCTGCACCCCCATATCACAGCACCTCTCCCACCGTGCTTGACCGTGGGTACAAGATTTTGCTTTTCCACTGCTGTTCCGTTTTTCCTTTAAATAATCTTACGGCCTTTTATCCCAAAAATGCAAAACTTACTCTCATCTGAAAAAAAACTTTATTCCAAAACTCTGGAGGCTTGTTTAAGTGCTCCTTCGCAAAGGCCATCCGGTTGAGACGATTTACTCTTGATATGAAGGGCTTTTTCTTCAGAATTTTTCGTACCGTATCTGGACATAATTTCTATTGGTACTTTAATTCAATGTCTTTGGATAGCTGGCTTGATGTTAGACGTGGGTTAGACTTCCAAAGAATGATTAGGTTGCGCTCTCCTCTTTCCGTCAGTTAAGTAGCGGTACATACTTCAAATAATTGTCCTCAGAATAAGTGAAAATAAAATAGTAATTGTTCTAAAATGCTTAATTTTTTAGCTGAATACTTTAATACAGTGAATGAACGCAGACTTTTTCCGCCATGTGTATGTCTTTTTCACTTACCGTCTGTGATATTATTTTGATTTAGTTATAGATCTGTGTATATGGTAATGTAGCTTGTTGTTGTTGTAGTCTTCAAATACAATAGCCCTACGCACAATGCAAAGTAACCGTAATTGCCCGTCACGAGTTGTGGGTCGAGGCCACACAATGTGCGATGAAAAATTTTTATCAAACAGGCTGCGCTACTAAATGTTTAAGCACACACTCCATGTTGCAGGCAACATCGACGGATTCGAGCCTGTAACGACAGCCTTTACTCGAAATGACTGTATCTGAATGCGCGTGTGTGTGTTACTGTATATGTGCATTGTACCCTAAGATAAGTAAAGCAGTATGTTTTTGTGAATGTGTTTTTTGTGGAATTCAGTGAGAGTTTAAATAACTTTGGGGGATTTTTATGTAATGGAGGATGTAACAATTTCTCGGCAGGACAACGGCTTGAAGAAATCACTAACCGAGAATCAAAGATCATTCTAGAAAGTTTGCGGGACCAGTAAAGTATCTGATGTGAAGTGAAGTCAAAAATAAAAATTCAATTAAATACAGTATTTGCTTATCGATATATATATATATATAGTTAGTAATTATTGTTTAATATATGTTGCTATTACTATTACAATTGAAAAAAGTAAGGTAAAAGTGAAACATTGGGGGGGGAGTTGTACAGTTTTCAACGGTTTGCAAAGAAATAAACGGGAATGGAGGCAAGTGCTAATTAATTTGAAATATAGTTGTGTTAGGCAATATGCATTGGCATGTACACGTACATGTATATCGATATTCATATATGACAACCACTCATATAATATTAAATAATATGATTACTAATAGAATTTGCTTTTATATGTAATGCCAAAGGGCCTCCCAAACAAAATTTGAAAACAATTTTAAATCGAATCTAGAAGACTCAGAAAGACAACAATACCGGACGTCAACGTTGAAACAAATTACGAAGGATATATCCGTGGAAGTGAAACCACACTACCCCGTGTATTCAAACCATGAAAAAAATCTAACTGAAGCAGGTGAAAACGCTATAATAATATCTGCAGGCGATTAGCTGGAATGTACCAGAATAATCTAATCCAAAGCCAACAACAGCACGGATACTGTTCCAGTCATCAGCTGACCACGATCGGCCACCACCAACAGCAGCATCCTTGGTTTTTCTGTATATAGATAATATATATATATACGCACCCATACATAGATTGTCAACATACAAATGAACCTAAAAAAAGCAATTTTTTTTGAAGATTTTCTTTAATCTCTCCTCTATCATATTTGGTTTATCCTACTAATATTTTTTTCAATAATTAGCGTTCAATTATTTCTTCAATATTTTTTTTGTTTATAATTTATGATAATTTCAAGTCCTCAATTATTTTCTTATATTTCTTTTTTAGATTTTTATTATCATCTTTGTTTTACTTGTAAAGAGTTAATTCACCATATCAATGCTTTTTTTGATATAACATTTTTGTCCTTTTTTTAATTTTTCTGTTTGGTTCTTATACCATACTTTCTTTAATATTTTTGTTATTTCTTTCTCATATTTAATTTAAATATATTCGTTTTTTCTTTCTTTTTTTCTTTTGGATAATTCTTCCTCTTTGATATTTTTATTCTTCTTTGGTCATACAATTTTTTTTCTTTTTCTTTTTTTTCTTTTAAACTATACTCCAAGCGAGTGAGTGATTAGCATGACAAAATAAGTAGGTAGTAAGACCTACATATATATGTATGTTAGATATTTAGATATATATATATATATATATATATATATATATATGTAAGCGCGTTTGTTTATTTACCATATATATATGTATATAATATATTATATATATATTTTGAAGTCACATACGCACGTTTATAAATATTGAAGATGTTACGGTCGTCCAATTAACAATATTGTTAATATAACCTTAAATAAAAGTTAATAGAAAAACAGTTTATTTAAAATCATGAATTATTCCTGGATCACCTATCCGATAAATATTTTAAAATAACCAAGAAAGTGAATTTTCTTTCTATTCAATATTTTTTAATTCCATATTTTTCATAGAGAATCTAAGCAATAAATATTATAATAAAGCTTGATTTTTTTTATTTTCCTTTTGAATTTGATAAAGTAAAATAAATAAATGAAGATTATTGTCAACCTAAATTCCTAGATCTGAAGCGGGAAGTATCTACTATGGAGAAGTATGTAATTTTGGTCTTGGCGTGGGTGTTACATGGGGTATAAAGGGGACGGAATAGACCAGTGGAAAAAAAAAAAAACGAACGTGGCCAGAATCAGGGGGAGCTGCAAATTAATAGGTGTCAGCTAGTTCCGGCTAACACCACCATGCCTGGTACCCACCGTCGCCTATCAACCGACACCCCATACATAACAAACTGCACTCAGGTTAGCTATATGATATAAATATCTTGAGTTCTTGAATAAAAAGGATGAATCTGTTTCCGTTAATACATATTTCTTGTTATTTAAATCGATTATTTTGTCACTTTTATTAATTCTTGTAAGTAAGAAAATTATTATTACGGCTTTGCACATTTTGTTTGTTTTCTGATATTGTCTTTGTGAATAACTTTACCTCTAACTGTTAAAATCGTGTCCCCGCGATCTTCTTCTACTTTCTGTCTAATATATTTCGTTGCTAACTTATTTATTTCCTCAGTTTTTACGTATACATTGCAGAAAATCTCTGAGATCACTCACTGTATCAAAGTATTCAACTAAAATACAGTTATGTATTTTAAAACAATCATTATTTTATCTTCACTTATTTTGAAGACATATATTTAAAAAATGTTTGAGAAAAGTTTCGTAGAATTTGAGCTGCGTTTTTCTGAGTTAACGGGATTGTAGTAGAAAGAAACTAAAGCGTATATAAATGTAGGATAAACTCATTATTTTTTTACTATAGACCAAAAGCGAAAATAAATAGAAATTGGCGAAAGGAAAATCTTTGTTGGTTTGTAGCAGAATGATAAAAGTTATCGGGAAATCGCGAAAACCGTTGGGAGACAGTACTCCCAGAGTAATAAACAACTTCAAACAAACAAAATCTTATGAGTCTAATTCACGTTCTGGACGTCCAAGAAAACTAACGGAAAGAGAAGATCGCAACATAACCATTCTTGTGAAGTCTAATCCACGTCTAACAGTAAGTCAACTATCAAAAAACATTGAATTAAAATACCAGAAGAAATTATGTGCAGATACGATACGAAAAATTCTGAAAAGAACCGGATTTCATGGCAGAAATCCCTTTACATCGAGAGTAAGTCATCTCAAGCGGATGGCCTTTGCGAAGGGGCACTTAAACAAGCCTCCAGAGTTTTGCAATAAAGTTATTTTTTCTAATAAGAGCATTTTTGGGATAAAAGGCCGTAATATTATTTGGAGAAAAACGGAACAGCGCTGGAAAAACAAAATCTCGTACCCACGGCTATGATGTGGGGGTGCATGGTAAGTGCGGGTGTAGGAAAATTCCAATTTATTGAGTCGGTCATGAACAAACATGATGATCTTAATATTTTGAAAGCAAATTTAAAAGAGAGCGCAGTAATGCTGGGACTCGGTGAGCAATTTATTTTCCAAGAAGACAACGATCCGAAGTACATAGCAGAAATTGTTAAGGTTTGGTGGCTGTACAATATTCCTAAACAACTGCTTACACCCTCACAATCATGTAGCGAAAATAGAGCTGATATCGTTTTTGAAATGAAAAAAATTTAATCGTCTAATTTTATAGTATTTGTTACTTCTGGTCGAATAATTTCTTTAAAACTTGAAATCAGAACCCTTTGTTTTTATAATATATTGTTACGATCTTACTGATTAACCTCGATGATTTCCCAAATCCTTCGGGTACGATCTCTGGATTGTTAAATAAAATCGCCAACTTAATTTGCAGTTTCTTTATTTATAAAGGATTTAATTAATGTCCTTTTGATTACTCAGTCATTCACAATTCAATTACAATTTACTTTACTAATTACAATCACTTGTATACAACTTTGACAATGTGCTGTTTTTATTACTTCAATGTAATGTAATCTCCAACGCTTTCACTTCACGACTGATTACTGACTGACTGACTCTGCAGTCGTGTGTCGCCTTATATACTTGTTTGCTGCTTGACAACGAAACCCCGGGAATAATCGCGTTGTTACGATAATCGTCTCGTTCCGATAATCGTCTCGTTTTACGCTCTAAAAAATGCCAGTTGTCGGCTCCTCTCTTTCATCTGTCATTCGCTTCGCATTTTCGCCACACTGCCCTCCACATAAGTCTGATCGTCCCGATCAGACACATTCGCTGTTCCAAACGCAGCAAGCCTCTCTAGGTGGACCACTTTCATCTTGCTTCCTGGTCTCCCAACATTCTGGATTCGATACACTGCGTCATTTAGCCGTTTGATTACCTTATATGGACCATCCCAAACGCATTGCAGTTTTGGGGACAGACCCCTCTTCAATTGTGGACCGCACAGAAACACCAAATCTCCACTTTGGAAGCCTTCAGAGTTCATCGCTTTGTCGTACCTGGCCTTCAATTTGTAATGGCTTCGTGATTTTGGCCCTTTATTTGCACTGCACTCCTTGTAGTTAGCAACCCACTCAGCGATCGATTGACGACAATCAACCCAATAGAATCTCTGTTTGATCTTCTCCAGCATTTTCTTAATGCCTAGATGCTTTCCACTAGGACCATTGTGAAATTCCTTAAGAATATCCGGAATTCCTAACCTCGGAATTCCCATACTCTATGCAAACAGCCAGATTTTAACTCTAAACTGCTCCATTGGGCCCAGTATGCCTTCGCGATCGGACTTCCTGCTGCCATTTGTTCCTTACTTGGCCGTCTGTTCACCTCCAATCCGTGCATTACCAATTCCAAGTCTGGGTCTTCTTGCTGTCATTTTCTTAAGTGGCTTGCCTCCCACTTTCCTGCTCGTGTAATTGTTATTCGCCGGACGTCTATTATGCCCTCAGCTTTTGAGCATCGTTTGCGTCGTCTTTCCTCTCTGTTGGAGCCCGACTGGCATTCGCGTGAGTTATAGTTATTAATAGCGAGACACCGTTTTGTTCTTTCGTTGTATCTTCATTGAGAGATGATTCAAGACTGCTCTTAACTGCTACTTATAATTCTATTCGCAGCCAGCACCACGATCGTTGCTCAAAACTGCTGACCGGCACATTCCATCACGTACCGACTGCTAGCATTAGAAAATGCTGACTTTTCTTGTTGGCATCTCATCTCATCGGCGGCGGTGCAGTTACACTATCTCCTGAATCATTTTTATTTAAAATTTTAATTCGTACATATTTTTGTCTCCATACTCTTACAATCATAATTATTGCTACTAACAGTATAATTAATAAGGTAATGTTAAAGCCATATGAAACATTTTTATGATACTTCAATTCTTTGATTTCTTTTAGATTTTCAAAATTATTTAACACAATATTATCAAAATTTACTTTTGCCTCATAAGATTGGTTTAACATTTTTACCGGATGTATAAGTTTGTCAATAAATTCTGTTTTGTTGTTACTAAAAATTTCTTGTTTTATTTGTACTTTACAATTGCAAACTTTATAATATAATTATTTTGTAATACGAAATTTCTTCCATCACAATTCTGAAGTAGACTTTCGTTATAAGCATTTTTTACTAGTAAGGTGTCATCATCTATTTCCTGGATTATTGTTTTATTGTTGTACTTAAATTCACAATCATTAGAAAAGATACAATTCTTGCTTAGCTTAAATTTTTTAAATATAGTATTTTCCTTATATACAAAATGTTCCTTATTTATTGTTACAATTAGTTGATCTTCCTGATCTATTTGCAATTTTTCTTTATTTGGCAAAGGCGTAATTAATATTACGTGTTCGTTAAAAAAAACCTTTTGGAATTTGTATTGCAAATATTATTGCTTCATTTTTGAGTGCCACAACTCCTATTTTGGCCAGTTTTAATTTATAAAAGTCTATTTCAAAACCATCTATTTCTTCTTTTGTTAACATACCCGGATGTATTAAATTATTTTTAGCGGCGGCTATATTATCCTGAATTTCATGGATTTTTCTTTCAATATACCTTAATTTGTTCATTTGATCATTGTATAGAACCAATTTGGCTAACTCTCTATCTCCCTTATGTATTTTATTTAGTCCTTCTAAAATTTTGGCCCTGTCATTTTCTATTATTGTTTTCATTAAGTTAATTGAATTATTAAGTTCTCATTTATAATGATTTGCTTATTTACGTTCGTTATGGCGTTGTGATTATTTTCTTCTATTACTTTTAAGTAATTAATTATATCCTGTCTGTCCTCATCGCCCATTACCCCGAACAACCATTTGTACATTGTGCCGCCCAAGTTAATCAAACCTCTCTTCTTTCTTCCCTCTTCCCTGGGTGTAATTGATCTGATTTTTGCTTTGATTATTTTAATTTCATTAAACAGCATCTGTTTGTTACCTATTTCTGCCTGTCTTATATTCTCCTGAATTTCTTCTACCAAGTCTGTTAATTCTTTCGGATGTTTGATGTGCAGTATTGTATTTACTTCGTTGACAATTTCTACTTCGTTGAGTTGGATCATGGTGTACCCTGCCTCTTCAGCTATCGGTGATACTTGTAGGAACGCTGTGACCAATTTCATTGCGGTCACCAAAACCATTATTGTCCACATAGTCTGAAATATGCTGACGTTGAACTGTTAGTTGGAGTGACAACAAAAAAAAAATTTTTTTTCTATATATCCCCGTTATGTGCTATTATGCTAGCCTTATCATCTTCCCCTTCATTATTTACCTGCTCAACTCTAGCGAATTTAACTGGCCTCTTTATGTTTGCTATATGAACGTTTTGCAGGGGGTTGATTCGGAAATAAGGTTGATCCTTATGCCGTACTCTTTTATAGTTTTTAATCGGTCCCGTTTCTCTTTGTTCTACGTATTGTTCTCTATCTTTATTTCTATTGGTTATTATGTGTTGTTTAGTTTGGTTAATTCTGTCTTGTAAAATGGATGGGTCAATGTTTTCTTTTGCAGATCTGGGTGAACATTTAATGGTTGAGTGATGGCGATTGTTATAGTTACCTATGACAGCTTGTATCCTCATTTCCGTTGAAAGACTTGAATCATCAATACTCGTTAGTTTCTCCAACAAGGTTGAGTGAAGTCTTTCAATATGGGCGTTTCCTGTGTGGCTGTTTAGTTAGATGAACTTCAACATTTTCTTTATTGAGAAACTCGATCAATTGCTCCGCTCGAAATTCGTTATCCATTATAACTTTTTTTGATTGGTTTTGTTCAGTTGATTCTCCGACAGGGTGAACGATCAACGACACTGAAGATGGCAGAACGCCGAAACCGGTTTGTCTCAAAACCAAATTTGACAAGGGACGACGGGAACTCGTTCCAATATTCATAACTTTTTTTGGTTTACCAAATTTAGCGAAATTCTCAACTATGATGGCTTTCTTTAATTTCCAATTCCTGTCAGTTATATTGTATGCTGCTGCGAATTTCGTTAATTTATCAATTAACGTAACGAACGAATGCTTGTTAAAATGAAAGATGTCAATATGGACTACTTCATTTTTATCGGTGGGTGTTTCGGTTAAATGGAATTTCGGTCTGATTGGTTTCCTATCATATTTAATCTGTTGGCATTTTTGGCAGTTATTTATTATTAATTGTATATGTTCCTTGAATTTTTGATAAAATATTTTATCCTTAAGTGAATTATAGGTCTCGTTTATTCCGCTATGCATCGATTCGTTATTGTGGTATAGTGCGATTTGCTTATGCAGCTCTTCTTCTTCTAGTATGTCTGTTGCTCTTTTTGTACACTTTATAAACTGTAGTTTACTATTGCCAGAAAACATAGATATTAGCAAAAGTTGAACTTTGTGGTAGCCGGATTCGTCGGTTTCTGAGAAAATTCCAACTTTACCACCTTTAATGTATCTTTCTAAAATTGCTTTGATTGTATTCTCATTTTCCATTGGATTAATTTGTATTATTTGTCTGTTATGTATGATTTGCATTTCAGTTTGCGGACTGTAGGTTATTATGATTTGAGTTTTTTATTTATTCACAATCTCTTCTGTTATAACAAAGTGTTCTAATAATTCTTCTTCTGCAGAATGGTCTGTATCCGACATTTCAAAATTTGATTCATTGTCATTACCTTCTGTTATTTTTGGCGAGTTCTCAATTCGACTTAGGAAATCTGCTACTACATTATCTTTACCATTGAAATATTCAATCTCATAATTATACTCTTGAAGTTTTAGGAGCCACCTTTGATGGCGTGGTGAAAATTCTTTCCCTTTATACTTGCTGTTTAAATACTTAATCGGGCAGTGATCAGTTATTATTTGGAATTTTGTTCCATAAATGTATGACCTGAAATAAGTTACTGAATAAATAATTGCAAGAAATTCCTTGTCCGTTGGTCATGGTTATTTAATGTTCTTGAAATATAGCATACTGGTTGGCCTTGCTGTGAAAGCACAGCTCCAATAGCATAATCGCTTGCATCCGTGGTAATTGTAAATTGTTTATCGTACTCAGGATATTTTAGAATTTGGTGTGACGAGATAAGTGTTTTTAGATTTTCAAAACTGGCTATATACTGTGGGTCTTTCGGATTTATTTTATTGCCTTTTTTTAAATACTTTATCATCGGATAGGCTATTCTTGAATAGTCCTTAATAAATTTCCGATAATAGCCCGTGATTCCTAAAAACCCTTTTAGTTGCCTTTCTGTTTTTGGAATCGGTAACTTTTGTATGGCTGAAATTTTTTCCGAGTTGGGCTTAATGCCGTCTTTTGTTAAAACATGGCCCAAAAATTCTGTATCCCTTTTTAAGAAACTACACTTATTGGCTTGAATTTTTAAATTATGTTCTTGAAGTCTTGAAAAATTTTCCTAGTGAAATTTTATGTTCTTCAAGTGATGTGGAAAAAACAAGGATGTCATCGAGGTAGACGACACAGATTTTATTTATATAGTCCCTCAAAATCTCGTTCATCATTCTTTGGAAAGTGGCTGGGGCGTTTTTCAACCCAAAAGGCATTCTGAGGTATTCGTACAGGCCTGCCGGGGTCACAAAAGCTGTTTTCTCAATATCTTTTTCTGCCATTAAAATCTGATGGTAACCTTTCGCTAGATCTAAGGTGCTAAAGTACTGTGCTTTGCCCAATTTGTCTAGGATTCCATCAATATTCGGCAGTGGATATTTATCGTCCACAGTTATTTGATTCAACCTCCTGTAATCAACCACTAACCTATATTTTTTAATACCTGAACTATCCATTTTCTTTCGCACAATTAGGATGGGGGAACTATATTTACTTCTGCTTTTTCTAATAATACCTTGACTTTCAAGTTCGCTAATCTGTCTCCGGACTTCTTCCTCATGCTTCGGCGGTAGCCTATAAATTTTAGAATTTGTTGGTCGTTTACCGTTCTAATTTCATGCACCACCGCTCTTGTGGTCGCTAGATTATCCCCCTCCTTATAAATTAATTTTTAAAATTTGTTTAATAATTTGTTTATCATTATTTTTTCCTCTGATTGTAGGTGGTCTACTTTTATATCTCGGACTCCACTTACTTCCAATGAATAAACTTGCTCTTCCACTACTTTTGTGTGAAACGGGATTTTAACACCGTTTTGTAGTATCATTTCTTTGTTTTCTATGTCTAAAACTTTTACATTTTTGAATATAAAGTCGTTTCCTATTAGAAGGTCGTATGGTTTTTCGAAATCTAATGCTAGCCATTTCATTTTAGCTTCTACAGGATAATTAAATCGGATGGGCAAGGAGTTGCAACTTTTTTGCTTGGTGTATTTATATCACCATTTAGGGTGCTTATAATGGTCTTATTATATTCTACGACAGGTAATTTATATTTTTCGAACATTTTTCTTTTCATTATGCTTATAGTTGAACCTGGATCCACAAATGTACACCATTCTTTGTTAAATAATGTCAGAGTAATCAAAAGTTTTTTGTTATCGTCCGAGGCTAATTGATAAAAAATCCCTCGGTCTGACTCATTGTGTCTACTTCCATAGGTATAGCACTTTGCGTAGTGCGATTAGATCTAATGTTGTTTGAAGTATTATAACCTTGTCTATAGTTATTACTGTTGCTATAGAAATTTCTATTTCTACTGTTGTTTTGGTACGAGTACCTACCACTGTTTTGTTGGTTTTGATTATTTTGTGTATTGAAATGACTTCGTTGACTATTTTGGCTTTGAAAAGATTGATTTTGATTTGAGCTGCTATTTTGTCTTTCGTTTCTTTGGATTCTATCTTGATTGTTACCATTGAAATTCCTATTTTGATTATTATAATTGACCCCATTATTCTGGTAACTCTGACCCGGTTGACGAGTCCTTTGGTCGTATCCGTTCTGAGTTTGTTGTCTGTACTGTGTGTTTCTTTCGGAATTATTTCGTTTTAAAAAACTAGGGTTTAGATTCCCGTCATCTAACCCAATGAATTCGTAAATTTTGTTTGCTGCTTCGCTCAACGAGGTAACTTGCATTATTGTATGTGCAAATGCCCCTGCTGATAGCTGCTTTATTCGTTGGAGGAGTATACCAGAGAATATTTCTTTCATGGCTCCTCCGTTATCCATTAGCGCACAATATTCTGTAATATTGTCGATCGCTTCTTGACTTTTGTACTTAATTCGCTAATGCTTCCAACTCTTATTGACGATACTTCTTGTGTGATCGTCAGTTGATCTTTTGATGGCCTGTAGTGGCGTTTCAGTTTGCTCTTACAGTCTTCCCATCCTAGGGGTGGGTCTATCCGCAAAAAATTCTTTGCAGCCTCTAGTATTTTCATGTCAAAGATTACTTGAAACACTTCATGTTCCCTTCCTATGTAGTCCATCAGAACTCTTTCTACAGCCGATATAAACGCTGGTAGGTTTTTTGGACTGCCTTCAAAAGGCTTTAAATATTTAAGGTCTCTTTCTACTGTCTGTCGAGTGGTCGTCTGCTGCTGTTCGGCTTTTTGCCGCAGCAGCTGTGTGATTGCTACTAAACAGCTTTGCATCACTTGCAATTGTTGTTGTTGTGCCTCTGCCATCTGGGAGCTTTTTTTTTTGCTTTTTTTTTAACTTAAGTTTGTTTCAAATAGTATAATACTTCCACTTTAATTGTATATTTTACCTGCCTCCTAGCGTTATGCTACAGTTATTTATTTATGGTATATTCTTTACCTGGCTCCTAGCGGTATGCTACAGTTATTTATTTATGTGTTATTTTTACAAGATTCTCAAACTGTAGATCTCTAATTTGGTGTTTGTATTTGCTAATTAAAAATTTTTGATGCACTGGATTTTTTTTTTCTTATTCTTATGTAGTTATTATAATATTATACGGATTATAATATATTGATAATTGAAATTTAGTCTTACGATATCCTTCCTTTTTTTTTTGTTAGTTGATTGGTGTTGGATATTTTAGTTTATGCTACTGCTGCTACTCCAGTGGTGCTCCAACGGCGTTCGTATTTTATAGGAATGTGGCTCCACGGCGGTTGCTGCTGCTGCTGCAATTCTAACTGCAATTCTTGACTTTGGTGATAACCACGTTGTTTAAGTAAAATCTTTGGACTTGTTGATTAATTTCTTTTTATTTGCTTTTGTTGTTGGTTGTTGGTAGTTGAATTCCGTTTGCTTAAGTTATTCCATTTGCTATAGTTACCCCAGACAGAAGTTTGTTTAATTCTTCATATATTCTGGCCAACTGCAAATGTGGATTTTTTTTTCGCAAACTGCTATTCCAGTGTAGGATCGTCAACTGCGCCAGTTATAGTTATTAATAGCGAGACACCGTTTTGTTCTTTCGGCACATTCCATCACGTACCGACTGCTTGCCTTAGAAAATGCTGACTTTTCTTGTTGGGGCATCATTTGTTGATATGTCATGCTCCAGCGGTATGATCGGCGGCGGTGCAGTTACACTATATGTAACTCGTGCGAAGTGACCTGCTTCTCCGCAACTGAAGCACTTTCCACCTTGATTCTTAACACCAGAACGATTCATTCCTGCTATCGACTTCAAAGTTTTCAATATATCAGTCCTCACATCTGGTGTTTCTACCTCCAACCGCTTCACTTTGTAGGCTGGCTTACATAGCAGTGCCGCTGCTTCACGTGTCTGAGCATGCGCAACAGTTTCAGCGAATGTTAACTTTGGATTCGCATAAGTCTCTCGCTTGGTGTACACGTCCTTAATTCCGCTGATGAACCTCTTGTATACAACTTTCACAATGTACTGTTTTTATTACTTCAATGTAATGTAATCTCCAACGCTTTTACTTCACGACTGATTACTGACTGACTGACTCTGCAGTCGTGTGTCGCCCTTATATACTTGTTTGCTGCTTGACAACGAAACCCCGGGAATAATCGCGTCGTTACGATAATCGTCTCGTTTTACGCTCTAGAAAATGCCAGTTGTCGGCTCCTCTCTTTCATCTGTCATTCGCTTCGCATTTTCGCCACAATATTATATTTCGTGTATTAGTTTTAAAGATAGTGTGTGATACAATTTCGTTTCTATTTTTGTCGTGAATTGGTATAATTTGATTGCGAAGAGTTTGGAGGTTGTTTGACTTTTTTAAGCTGATCCACAGGTGAGCTTTCTGCTGAGTGTTCTGAACAATCAGTGGTCGTATTTATTTGTTGCCTTGATAGAGCATCAGCGACTACATTCTGATATCCTATACACTAGTTTCGCACCATATTCTTCTTTAAATTCTTCCATCTCTTTAATTTGTTATTTGGGTTCTTTTCGGATATAGAGTAATTTAAAGATTGGTGATCTGTATATATTGTTAAATTAGCAATTCCATATAAGTAATTTCTTAATTTCTGTAAGGCCCATATCATAGCTAGAAGTTGTTTTTCATTAGTACTTTTATTTTGTTCAGTTTCCTAGGTAGTTCATGAAACAAAAGCGATAGACTGTCTGTTTTGGGACAGTACTGCGCCTATAGCGAAATTTCTGGCATCTGTAGTTAGATCAAATGTTTCGTGAAGTCAGGTTGATAAAGTTCTACTTGAGCTTGAAGAGCACCCCTGATTTTCTTAAAAGCATCTAGAGCTACCTCATCTAATTTAACTTCTACTTTAGCACTTTTGTTTTTTACTAATTATACCATTCTCCCCTCGTAAGTGTATTTCCAAAGGTTTAGTCATTGCTGCAAATATTAATAAACTTCCTATAGTACCTAGCGAGTCCTAAGATCTTAACTCTTTTAAATTTTTTGGTTATGTGTAGTTATTTATGGTTTCAATTTTTTTTTTTTTTTGATCTACTGTAATTCTATTGTGTTTTATAATATGTCCTAGGTAATTGACTTTTTGTTAGAGATTTTCATATTGGCATTATGTTAGGAGTTTACGATAGTTCTTATATGTTCTATATGTTCTTCGGGTGAGAAGGAATATATTAACACGTCATCTATGTTTATGTATGTCTGTGAATTTTCCAATATACTGACGGAGAATGTCATCTACGCATCGCTGAAATATTGAGGGTGCATTCTTAAGCCATAATTGGAGTCCTGATAAATTCAAACTTAGCGCCGTTTACCGAAAACGCGGTTTTCTCTCCGTCTGATTCTTTTATTAGTATTTCGTGGAATTCTGATTCCAGATCTATAGTAGAAAATATTTTTGATTTTCTTAAATTTTGAATAGTCATATTTACATCTGGGATAGGATATATGTCTGTTATTGTTTGAGCGTTAGTCTTCTGATAATCCCGTTTTCAGTGGTGCCCTTTTTTGGAACAGTTCAAATCGGAGAGTTGAATGGACTTTTACTTGAATTATATGATTATCGAGAAGTTTCTGGATTTCTGTATGCACAAAGTCGTTTTCTGACATTGGATAAGTTCAAATAGGATCTTCATTTTTCGTTCTAATAGTTGCGTGGATATTTGTGGTAAAAGGTAAGACTTCACTAATTTCGTCATTTTTCCTCATTATTTCCCTAATATCATCCTCATATTCTTTATTTTTTATTGTGTAATTTATTTTTTGTTCATCTTCTACCTTCTCAATTTTTTTTGGTATTGTAAACTGCAATCAAATAGATTTATTTCTGCTTTTATAACTCTAAGTCCTTGCCCACCTAGTATCATATCAAATTCTTGTAGCTCATCAATTTCAAAAAATGGCATATGATGACTAAACAAAGTTATAATTTTTTTAGATCTCAATAATCAAAATCCCTGAATGGTTCTTGTTTTTATAGGTTCAATAGGTACTGACTTACCAATATTACAGTTGATACTTATGTATATAATTATTTGTAAATTCTGTGTCGATTAAGATAGTAACGGGTGTGCCTGTAAGAGCGCACTTTGTTTGGATGCAGGGTAGCCCGTTTACTCGTACTAAAAAAGTACTTCCATTTTCATACTGTTCCTCGAAATGAGATGCGCTAGATTCTGCATCAATTTGATGTGTTTGGTTGAAGTTGTGTAAGGATGGGTATCTTTCCCGTTTGAAAGGATTTTGGTATCCCTAGAGTTGTCCACTTCCATAGATATCGGTTTATTTAAATGGTCGTTGTCTGGAATAAATTTTTTGCGTTGCACTTGTATCCCTGGATTATATGTTGGGCGTTCATTTCTTTGAGAGAAGCTTTCTTCTCCTGGGCGGCTTCTTGTTTGTTGGGCATACCTTGGGTGCGGGTGACTTCTTGTTTGTTGGGCATACCTTTGTTGCGCTTCAAATTGTAGGTTATGGTTATCATGGTAAATTGTTATGGCAATATCCAAGTCTTTTGGAGTTTGGCAGTACAAGGTTCTACTGGTGTATCTGCTATTCAGTCCTATAATGAATGTACGAATAGCTTCTTGATTTGCATGTTTTCATAGCTTCACCGTTTTGTTCATTTCGATTTTTGAAGGCGCAAGGTTAAGTGCTTTATTAATTTCACTATGGTATTCGGATAAATTCTTTCTTCCTTGATAAATTTTTTTTCATTTCGTCTAATAAAACATACAAGAATCTTCGGTCTGAAACGTATAATCCAATCGATTTATAATCGAATAAAATTTTAATTTCGTGTTTTGATTGCTAAGTATATTGGCTGCTGTTCCTAACACTTTTGTACGGATGATCCCCACTGCACTATAATATCTAGGATGTCCTGAGAACGCTTTTATGTCATCCATAAACTTCCAGACTTGTGATCTACATGAACGATACGAGTTTTTGTCCCCATCAAACTTGGGTAAAGCTTTGAATAGTTCCAAGTCGATTTCGTGTGCGTTTGTTATTGCAAGAGAGATCTCTTCGTGTTCTGTAATTATGGGAAGCGGTTTGGTTTTCTTTTACAGTACGAAGCCCCTGTTTTAGGGCATTTACTTGTATGGCTTGTTGTTGGAACTGTTGTGTTAAAACATCAATTTGCGCACTTAGTTGTGCTAATTCGGCCATATTTGTTGTGTCTTTATTTCTTCGAAATCTTAAAAAGGAGAAATAGGGTTTGCTAATACTTCATAGTCGTTTGGTAGAATTGTTGGATAAGAATGCTTTCATTCCGAGGTGATTCAATTTAATGTGCTTCCTCTTTTAAGGAATGGTTGTGTTACGTATAATCACTAATTCCCTTTTTAGAAACTGGTTTTATAAGTTAGTGTTTCGCTTTTTCAGAAAGTTTTTTTTGTCTGTCTTCAACACTGTTGATTTATTATTTTCCTATCTTTCTAGGATTTTTGCTTTTTTGATGATAACACGTATTGTCATCCCGATTGAGCCCCCAGTTATTCTATTGGTATAGAACAGAATAGAGAATTATATTTTTGGTTACACAGTTCTTTCATATGTTCTCGTTATTAAATAAATTCAATACTGTTTTACATTTTGTATATTTAGGGCTATTTATACTAAGATGCGTCGGTCTGTATGGTCTGTTTACTAGTATTTGTCCTTTGCTTAGAGTGTTTACCAGTATTTGTTTATTGTTAGGCTGTTTACTAGTACTTTTCTATTGTTAGACTGTTTACCATTACTTGTCTATTGTTGCGTGTTTATCTTTGTTTTCTTTTCTTAATGAAATTCCGTTTGGGTTGCTACCTGGTACCAGTTGCATTGATAACGCATTTGCTGCATATGAAAACATCCCTTAACTCGCGGGAAACATATTCTTTACAGAACGTGAATTTTCGTAATAAAGTTGAATGATTTGTAAACGTTGTTCAGGCGTAAGTGTTTCCATGATGAATTGCGAAACAATACTAAAAAACAATATAACAGGAATATCTGTCATGACTCACGCGTGATCTGTCAAAAAAAAGGCTATTGAAAAAAGTACCTCTACTTGAATCATCCTTTATTTTCGAATTTGCCAGTTCCTACTTTAGTTTTCGTACGCAAATATAGTGTTCATGTTAATTTGAGCCAAAAGTTACCTATGCACCAAACTTTATAAAAGTCTAACCATATTTACGTATCTTACGAATAAGTTAGTCCCAAGTTTACTTGCCGAAGAGGAAATAAGTGTCCCACTTAACCTAAGCAAAAAGCAAACTATGTTCCAAATCTCAAGGAAATCGAATCAGAAGTACTATTTTCGAATATGTCAGTCCCTAGTCAAATTCTCGTAGAGAAAATAGTGTTGCTACTAATCAAAGCCAAAAGCTAAATATGCACCAAATTTTAAGAAAATCTAACCATAAATACCAATTTTTCGAATACGTCAGTCCGAGGCTTACTTCCCAGAGAGAAAAGTAGTGTTCCAGCTAATGTAAGCAAAAAGCTACCTATATACCTAATTTGAAGTAAAGCGAACCATAAGTACTATTTTCGAATTGGCAGTTCCAAGTTTAGATCTCGAAGAGAAAAAAAGTATACATGCTAATTTAAGCCAAACGCTACCTCTGCAGTAAATAATAGATAAGTGTCCCAGCTAATTTAAGCAAACAGCTAACTATGTACCAAATTTTAAGTAAATCGAACCACATATACGATTCTCACGCTCCGTCCCTAGTTTACTTCCCGAAGAGAAAATAAGGGTCCCATTTAATCTAAGCAAAAACTCCCTATTCACCAAATTTCAAGTAAATCAAACCACATATACGATTCTTACGAATAACTCAGTCCTTAGTTTACTTCCCGAAGAGGAAATAAGGTCCCAACTAATGTAAGCCAAAACTACATATTTACCAAATTTCAAGTAAATCAAACCACATATATGATTCTTACGAATAGCTCAGTCCCTAGACTTCCCAAAGGGAAAACAAGGGTCCCAACTAATCTAAGCAAAAACTACCCATTCACCAAATTTTAAGTAAATCAAACCACATATACGATTCTCGGTGATAACGCCAAAGTCCGTAGACTTGGACGAAGTAACTTCAAAAGCAGAGGTGTTGGAAGCCCTTCATAAAGAATTAAATTCAATCCAAATTGACCCAGCAGCTATACGATCCATGCGAACCGCGTATGGCAGCACACAAACATGTACTATAAGTCTGCCAACAGTGATAGCCTATACCCTCCTCGAAAAATCAAAGATCCGAATCGGGTAGTTATGTGCAGAATGAGAGCTAAGACCAATATTCCAAGGTGCTACAAATGTCATGACTTTGGACATGTTGCTAAGAAATGTGAAAGTCAAAGGGATCGAGCTTGTTTATGCTTCAAGTGCGGCTACATCCTGCATGAACGAACCAGCATGTCACTTATGCGAAAAACTAGGCGAGAATAATATCAAGCATGTCTCCGGTAGTAGAAACTGTGATGCATTTGAAAAGGCGAAGGCAAAACTCGGCGGAATCAATCAATGTAAGCAATGAAGTGTCTCCAACTTAACCTAAATCACTGTCAAGCGGCTCAGGATCTGCTTGCCCACACGCGGTGTATGAACTCAAAGTAGATGCAGCTATAATAAGCGAGCAGTACAAAAGCAAAGAAGATGTGTGCTGAGTAAGCAATAAAACAAACAAAGGTTCAATAGGATTATTGACACGCTGGTGAGAGATACCAGCGGTAGAAGCCCAGCTCTAATAGCGGGCGATTTCAACGCTTGGGCTGTTGAATGAGGTTGCAAGGGAACCAACCCGAAGGCGAAAGCTCTAATGGACGCTATAACGGCGCTCAACGTAGTCCTCCTAAACACCGGTACAATACACACTTTCAGTAAGAATGGTGTTAATTCAGTTATTGACTTAAGCTTTGTCAGCGGGTGTTTAAGTATACGCACTAGCTGGAGTATCAGTAAATGCTACACACATAGCGATCAACGGGCTATTAAGATAAGTGTCAATGAACCGCAATTGAATCAGACAGAGCCAAACAGCCGTAAATGGTAGAGGGTCCACAATTTCGATGAAAAACTCTTTGAGGAAGTTTTTACTGACACCGATATTTCAGGTACAGCGGAGGTGGAGGCCGATAAGTTAATGAATGCAGTCACTATCGCTTGTGGCGCGTCTATGGTTCGAAGCTTATGCAGCAAAAAAAGACGCAAGCCTGCGTCTTGGTGGAATAGCAACATAGCCATGATACAAGCTCAAAGCAACCAGACCAGACCCAATTTTCAGTAAAAATTATTATTACTACCTGATTAAGGAATACTGTGTTCAAAGAAAGAATTAGCTGGTCGGAGGAGGGTGGGTGTATCTAGCGGGCGCTAAAAACTACTTTCAGTAACAAAAACGAAATATCTTAAAATTTGATTATTTTATAATTTTCCTCTGTTAAACAAAAATCACATTTTAGTTGCATATTTTAAAACTAATAATCTTTCAATAGTGCCACCTCTTCGGGGTATAGAGAAAAATTCTTTTAATACCAATTCAACGTCGACCTCTAAATTTCGATGAATATTAAGTGAAGCAAGACCATTAAGGCGGTCTTCACTCATTGTCGATCTTAAATAAGTCTTAAGACGACGCAAAGTTGAAAATGTTCGTTCATTTCCTGCAGTCGTAACAGGCAAAACAGCCAGAATTCTCAAAATTTGATATACATTGGGGAAAGCATCAATATTACAAATATCAAGGGCTTCTAAAGAATTATTGATCTTCATACCTGCTATGCGCTTGCTCCACAACTGTGTCTCACTCGTCCATATTGCTGGCAATGAGTCATGTAAAATAGATTCATATGTCTTGAAAAGCTTACAACAAGACTCTATATTATTTTTTTAAACACTTTATTTACACTTACTTTCACTTTTATAGTTCTAGTTGATCTAATTAGAAAACTGCCATGCTTAAGTACTTTTTTTGCGACGACCTATTGAGGTTCGTTGAGCTTACGATTTTGCTTCGGTTATTCCGAAGCGTAGGTGTACAGAATATGTATTTAAGCGAAGTGTTTTGTCAACCACAGCAGCGTTGTATGATGATTGATTAGTCATTAGTCAACTTCCGCTGTGCTGCTGGTATATATATGTTTGTATGCAAATGCAACGCAATGCCGTCTTACAGCCACTGCTGTATGAATCTTTACGTATATATGTTTGCTTATTTGCATTGAAATGAAATGCAGGCCATAGGTTTTAACTTTTTTAACAAAACGGGAGGCAAAGTCAGATTATAATTTAACCCATCTACAGCTAATGGTCGATTTTTCGACCAGCAACTTCGAAAAATCGCCGAGTCGAAAATAAACGAGATATGTCCTGAAAGCAATAATTATATGTCATTTTGCATCTTTCGGAACTTAACAAAAATGTGTTTTTCCCTCATTTATTGATTTTTTAAAATTGGCATTGACAAATAGTACTAAGCAGAATATAAAGTTTGAATTAAATCAATGCAGTGGATCTAAGTGCTGTCGGAAATGGGTTAATGGTAAATTGAAAATTTGTTTCATGGTCTGCTTTTGCTTTTTCAAGGAAAAGCCAATATCATTGCGCGCTTTCAGCGAACACAACTGTTGCTCAGCACCGCTGAGTATTTCCGTACTATTTCATTTAGCAACAAGATTTTATTGCACAAATTTTAAAAATGTTCCTTTTGGTTCAGTTTGTGAGATACTAGCCTTACCTACGATTAATTCATACACCCTCTATAGCGTTCAAGGACCATTACTCTAATTCCGTTTCAATTTCAAAAGATTTTTTAGTAGAATTTGTAGTTTAAAAGTAGCCGCAAATTTTTAGAATTTATGTTCTGCAGGCATAATGCATGTTTTTCTATAAAAAAAAAACTAGAATTGCTTATATGAAAATTTTTTTCCCAAAAATTTCTAGTTAAAAGTTGCACTTTGTTGCATTAAAATTTAATAGGATACAAAACTGTATAATCGGTTTTTTACTTGAAAGGGTTTTTAATTTCATGCGACTAAAATTACCTTTTCTATTTTTGAACATCATCGTTATCATAAAGTCAAATTCTCCTTGGGGGGTTTCAACCCCCAACCCCGCCCCCTGCGTACGGGCCTGTACAAAACTCTTACGAATAGGTTAGTTCCTGGTTTACTTCCCGAAGAAAAAAGTAGCGTCGCAGCTAATCTAAGCAAAAATCTATATACCAAATTTCAAGTAACTCGAGCCACAAGTACTATTTTCGAAAATGCCAGTCCCTAGTTTAATTCTCTTAGAGAAAGATAGTGTTCCTGCTCATCTAAGAAAAAACTACCTATTCACCAAATTTCAAGTAATGAATAGCTCACTTAATATTTTTACATCAAACAGATTCAAACAATCCTATTGGATTAAACTCAAATATTGATAAAATTCCATTTCACTCTTATTTCACATTCAAGAATATTGTCGGATTTATTATTATAATTATAATACTTATTTTGTTATCTTGTAGGAGACCCTGATAACTTTATCCCAGCTAATCCGTTAGTTACTCCAATTCATATTCAACCAGAACGATATTTTTTATTTGCTTACGCCATTTTACGATCAATTCCTAATGAACTAGGCGATGTAATTACACTTGTGTTATCCATTGCCATTTTAGCTATTTTACCATTTTATAATTTAAGAAAATTTCGAGGTATTCATATATATCCTATAAATAAAGTTTTATTTTGAATTATAGTAGTAACAGTTATTTTATTATGAAAAACGAAAATAATTTAATAAATAAAGGAATACATAATCAAACTACTAAAGAAATAAATAAAGAAAGAAAAACAGGTGAAAAATAATATGAAATATAATTTGACAAAAGAGGATAAGTTTGTTCCTTAGTAAATGAATTGATTGCATCACAAAATGGTTGGGGAATTCCTTCCAATCCAACCTTATTAGGACCTTTACGAATTTGAATATAACCTAAAATCTTTCGCTCTAAAAGAGTTAAAAAAGCTACTCTAACTAAAACACAAATAATTAAAATAAATCTACCAACCAAACACAATATAAATTCTATAAAAACAAGTACCACTTGTAATAAAAATTACATAAATAAATTCTAAATTTATTGCACTAATCTGCCAAAATAGTATAATAATTAATAATATTCTTTTTATCAAATTTTATAATTTTAATTTTTGGTCCTTTCGTACCAACCTGGCTTACGCCGGTCTGAACTCAGATCATGTAAGACGCAATATGTAAGCAGCTACACCTAAAAATATATCTTAATCCAACATCGAGGTCTCAAACTTTTTTATCGACATGAACTCTCAAAAATAAAAATTACACTGTTATCCCTAAAGTAACTTAATTTTATAATCACTAATAACGGATCAATAATTCATAAATTAATGATTTAATAATATTAATTAAAAGTTTTTTAAATTTTAATTTCACCCCAATGAAATATTTTTTTATATAAAAATAGAACATTTCTACAAAATTTATATACATACATAATTTTACATAAAACAACTTATCTTCGTTCAACCATTCATACCAACCTTCAATTAAAAGACTATTGATTATGCTACCTTTGCACATTTAAAATACTGCGGCCACTTAAAATTTATTCAGTGGACAGACCAGACTTTAAAAATAACTCAAAAAGGCATGTTTTTGTTAAACAGGCGAGTAAAATATTTATATTTATTCATATAAACTTATCACAAAAATAAATTTTAACAATATTTACTATACTAATTTTATCATTATTTCTTTTAATTTTTAATTTTAAGAAACATTTTCATAAAAAATTAAAATATATTAAATATTATATAATTATAAATAATTTATAACAAACTTATAAATGATTACTTATCCTAAGCATGCATTTTATCATAAATATTATTTATTTAAAAAATTTGTTGTAAAGCTTAAAATAATTAAATTAGTATTTTTTTTTTAATTAAATAAATAAATAAAAAATTAAAAAATTATAAATTAATTTATTTCTAAAAACAGTAGATACCTTTACAAACGAATAACATTTCATTTCTAATAATTTATTAAAAATAATTTTAATATATTAAGTTAAATTATTAAATTATTAACTCTTATAAAATCAAGATTAATAAAAAATTATTAATTATTTAATAAACCCTGATACACAAGGTACAACAAATTAAATTTTCTTCTTTTATACAATTTTTTCAAAATATTTCAATTATCTTTCACAATACTATAATACACTATTGTTAAATTTATTATTTCATTAAAATTATTAAACATTAAAATTTTATACTTATTTTACATACAATTATTATAATAATAAATAAATAAATATTAAAATTCAATTTATATTGAATTGCACAAAAATCTTTTCAATGTAAATGAAATACTTTACTAAATAAGCTTAAACTGTCATTCTAGATACAGCTTCCGGTACACCTACTATGTTACGACTTATCTAATAATAAGAGTGACGGGCGACATGTAATATTTTAGAGCTAAAATTTAAAATAATACTAATAATAATAATAATAATAATAAAATAATTTATTGTAACCCATCTCTAGTTAAATATAAGCTACACCTTGATCTGATAAAAAAATTTATATGAATTATTGAAAATTATTATTCTAATAAAATATTCTGATAACGACGGTATATAAATTGACAACAAATTTAAGTAAGGTACATAGTGGATCATCAATTATCTTTTTAATTTTTAACAATTCTGCAAACAAATTTATTTTATTTTAATAATAGGAACAATAATTGCAACTTCGTCTAATTCTTGTTTAGGAGCTTGAATAGGTTTAGAAATTAATTTATTATCTTTTTCCCCCAAATAAGCGATAATAATTTAATATCAACAGAAGCCTCATTAATGTATTTTCTTACACAAGCATTAGCATCTGCTATTTTATTATTTGCTATTGTTATAATATATTTTAATAATTTCCCAATTACAGAAAATAATTCAATTTTTAATAATTGAATTATTTCATCTTCTTTTTTATTAAAAATAGGAGCAGCACCTTTTCATTTTTGATTTCCAAATGTAATAGAAGGTCTATCATGAATAAATGCTCTAGTATTAATAACATCACAAAAAATTACACATTTATTATTAATTTCCTATACCTCCTAAAATAAATTTAAAATTTTAATTATTTTTTCATCATCACTTATTTGATCTTTAGGAGGATTAAATCAAACTAATTTACGAAAATGAATAGCTTTTTCATCAATCAATTATTAAGATGAATATTAGCAGCTATACAAACTGATGAATCAATATGATTAATTTACTTTTATTTTTATTCTTTTTTATCTTTTAGATTATATTTTATGTTTAATAACTTAAAACTATCTTATATTAACCAATTATTTAATTCATTTTTCAAGTTGAAAATTCTTAAATTTATATTATTCTTAAATTTACTTTCCATAAGTGGATTGCCCCCATTTATTGGCTTTTTACCAAAATGACTAGTTATTCAATTATTAGTTATTAATAAACAACATTTTAACAACAATTATAACAATAATAACATTATTCACATTAGTTTTTTATTTACGATTATGTTTTGCTGCTTTTATACTTAATTATTTCGAAAATAATTGAATAATACATATTAAAATTAACCATTTTTCATTTAAATGTTATTATTCCTATCTTTTATTCCTTTTTTTAGACTAATTTTGATTTCTTTAATTTATATATTAATTGTAAGGCTGAGGGTTTTAAGTTAATAAAACTAATAGCCTTCAAAGCTATAATTATAAGTTCAATCGTTTAAGCTTTAGTAATTTATTACCCCTTCAGAATTGCAGTTTAATATCATTTAAATCTTGACTATAAGGCCTATATTTTTTTTAATATATCTGAATAAATTTCATAAAATTTAATTTTACTGATTAAAAAGAAATAAATTCTTATAAATAGATTTACAGCCTATTGCCTTAACTTCAGCCAATTAATCGCAACAATGGCTATTTTCAACTAATCATAAAGATATTGGAACTTTATATTTTATTTTTGGAGCTTGAGCCGGAATAGTAAGAACATCATTAAGAATTTTATTTCGAACTGAATTATTTCATCCAGGAGCATTAATTGTGATGATCAAATTTATAATGTGATTGTAACTGCACATGCTTTTGTAATAATTTTTCCATGGTTATACCTATTGTAATTGGAGGATTTAGTAACTGAGTTGTACCTCTTATACTTGGTGCCCCAGATATAGCTTTTCCTCGAATAAATAATATAAGTTTTTGACTATTACCTCCTACCCTTACATTATTATTTTTTTATTTTTTTATTTATTTAAAGTAGAAACAATTATTAATAATTATTTCACTTACTTACTAAAGCACTGGCTGCCAGGGCCTTCGGCTTTTATTTAAACTAATATCTACAATATAAGAGAATTAAAGTACATATAACAAATATTGTTTAAAGTTTACTAATTACAATTAATTCATTCTTATTGGGTACGTATAGAGTGTTTGTAATAGATAGTAAATTAAATTTGATAATACGTATATAATTATATGTTTATTTTGGAAAGAGTTACAAATTTTGCAATTAGTTTAATGTTACGGTCGTTTGGGAGTTTAAGATGATCTGACGGCTTGGAGTTGTTGAATACTGCATTTCTTATATCTTGTAGGTCTGGGCAGTTGTCAAGGATATGCATAACATTGAAAACTGTAGAACCACAACGCGCGCAACTTGGTTTAGGTAAGCCTTTCAATATATGTGCGTGTGTAGCGAGTGTGTGTCCAATCCGGAGACGTATAAATATTATTATATTCCTAGAGTAGGAATATGAAGGGTAGACTAATTTTGATCCCGTCGTGTTAAAGGCTTTGTAGTGATGGTTGTAGTTTCTCCACTGATTTAAGATTTTTTCATCAAGACTTGGTTAACTAAATTTTTTATATCTTTATCGGTGAAATGCTCAGATGTGTATAATGGTTCAGCACAAGCTTGTTTAGCTCTTCTATCAGCGATTCATTGCCTTGGATTCCTATGTGCGCAGGCACCCACATTAGTTTTATTTCACTTGTGTTATGGAACAGAACGTTGCGTATCTTTATTATGATGGGGGTGTCGTTCGTTTGGCTGAAGACAGCTTCGATAACAGATTTGCTGTCAGAGCAAATAACAGTTTTTCTACCGCGTTGCGATGAAAAAGTACTGCTTCTAATAAAGCAGCTGCCTCGGCTGTAAATGCAGAGCAGTATGATGGAAGAGAATATACAGCAATGGTAGCACCCAGTATGTTTGTCACAGCAAATGCAATTCATTATATAAATAGTTGGATATATTCATTATTACTGGTAGTACTCTTAAGGTGATGCTGCAATATGATATATGTTCTTTCGCAAACGTCAAGCTGTGAAGTTGTGATCTTATTAAGCTCTGTGAAATTTTTAATTTTCATTACTTTTTTATTTAATTAAATTAGATAAATCTAAATTTAGTGTTGTTAAATAAATTTTGGAGCACCTTAAAGCTAAGTGATACAAATATTCTGTGTTTTTAAACTTTAAATAGTTTTGTATAAGTGAATTCTTATATTCATTTTTTCTAATACTTGCCGAGTCATTAGTTGTTTATATACAATTTAATTGCTTTTGTTCGTATACATTTTTTTTGTTATTCGCGCATTCTCTTTTGTTTACATTTGTTTGTTACAGCTGTTTGCGTTCTGTTTGTTAAGTGTCATAATACAGTGAAACTAAAACTGTTCACCGGAGATATTATCAAATTTTATCAGCTGATTTCAGTTAGCCTCAAATAGTGTTAATAATTATATTTTATATTTTATCATATATATATATTTGCTTCTACTTGCTTGTCAATATGAAGTGCGGTTTTGAAAATTGCCAAGTCAAAGGCGATTCAGAACGTTTTATGTCTTGCTGGCTTTGCGGTGGCATTTCCCACTTGAAATGTGCTGGACTGACCGGACGAATTCTAGACGCAATTAACGATGGCAAGGGAGTTCGTTGGTCCTGCTTGAGGTGTCGATCAACTGAAATTGATCTATTCAAGCTGTCTCGTCTTTCCAAAGCAAGGTTCTCCAGGTTCTCCCAACTCGGAAAAGAATTGTCTGTTTTGAATGATAAATTCAAAGAATATGTTCATAAATTTCAAATCTTTGGACTCCATACAATGTATGGTTGATGTTCGTTTGAAGAAGCGCAAACGTGCTCATAGTCCGCTTAAAGATGCTAACGGTGCAGCCAGTAAAAAATCTTAAAGCGGACACAATAGAATTAATTAATCTTGCATCTCCGTGTCCTCCTATTAATAAACCCATTACTAGCATCGTCAATGAGTCCGAAATTGCTTCACCAACTTCACCAACTGAAATGCTGTCAACATCTAATGGTGTCCGCTAACATTTCAAATAAAAAGTCTTTGAACGAAAACTCAAACATTGTTGTTAAGCCCCTGCAACCAGTTTCTGAGGCAACTTCGAGGAGGTCGGTCGTGGTGCCTGCAACCAAATCTGTGTTTGTCTCGAGATTTGCAAAAGATAGTTGTTAAAAAATTTAATTTTACATACGAACGGAATATTTCATCATTCAAAATTGACATCAATTTGGAACATTTTGAAGCGATGCTAAATAGTTCTTTTTGGCCTTCTGGTGCTTTTGTTCGAGAATTCGAATACAAGACAAAAAGAAATAATAATTTAGCTAAAATTCCGCCTGAAAAAATGTTATCTGGATTTCTTTCTACTATCACGTTTCAAAATAACATTTCCAGTGACAGTCAGACAATTTCCAATTTGTTCGCTAAATTTTTCAAATCTAATTATTCTCCTAGTATTCAAGTAAACTCATACTACCCATATAAATTATGTTCGGGTAACTTAGTCCAAACACCAACAATATCGTCTGAAGATATATTGACGTAATATATACTAACTTTAGCAAAGCTTTCGATAAGGTGTGTCACTCATTACTAATCAAGAAACTTGACTTACTGGGTTTCCAACCAAAATTTTTACAATGGATCTCCACATATCTGTATGATCGAACTCAAAGAGTAATGTTTAAGAATTCCGTTTCAGATACCGTTAATGTTTCTTCAGGAGTACCTCAGGGTAGCCTTCTAGGCCCGATTCTGTTTTCACTATTTATAAACGATATATCTTCTCAGATAAAATTTTCAAAACTTTTAATGTATGCGGATGATGTAAGACTTTATAAATCTTACACTTCGGCAAATGAAGGTATCTTACTGCAAACGGACATAAACAGCATGGTTGAAAGGTGTAAAATAAATCAGATGCCCCTAAATCTTAAAAAATGTAAAGTTATGTGTTTCTCCCGAAGGTCCACACAGACAATTACTTACACTATAGATAATTATAGTTTTGAGCAGGTTCACATCTTTATTGACCTGGGGATCACTATGGACCCTAAACTGAACTTCACACATCACATTGGTGTGTTAGTCAACAAAGCCAAATGCATATTGGCTTTTGTAAAACGTTGATCAAAGGAGTTTAATGATCCTTATGTTACAAAAGCTCTGTATGTAACACTAGTGAGACCCATTTTTGAATACGGCTCGGTGATTTGGAACCCTAGGTATCAAATCTACTCTGACAAGTTAGAGTCTATTCAAAAGCAATTTCAGTTTCTGAGGCAACTTCGAGGAGGTCGGTCGTGGTGCCTACAACCAAATCTGTGTTTGTCTCGAGATTTGCAAAAGATAGTTGTTAAAAAAATTTAATTTTACATACGAACGGAATATTTCATCATTCAAAATTGACATCAATTTGGAACATTTTGAAGCGATGCTAAATAGTTCTTTTTGGCCTTCTGGTGCTTTTGTTCGAGAATTCGAATACAAGACAAGAAGAAATAATAATTTAGCTAAAATTCCGCCTGAAAAAATGTTATCTGGATTTCCTTCTACTATCACGTTTCAAAATAACATTTCCAGTGATAGTCAGACAATTTCCAATTTGTTCGCTAAATTTTTCAAATCTAATTATTTTCCTAGTATTCAAGTAAACTCATACTACCCATATAAATTATGTTCGGGTAACTTAGTCCAAACACCAACAATATCGTCTGAAGATATATTGACGTAATATATACTAACTTTAGCAAAGCTTTCGATAAGGTGTGTCACTCATTACTAATCAAGAAACTTGACTTACTGGGTTTCCAACCAAAATTTTTACAATGGATCTCCACATATCTGTATGATCGAACTCAAAGAGTAATGTTTAAGAATTCCGTTTCAGATACCGTTAATGTTTCTTCAGGAGTACCTCAGGGTAGCCTTCTAGGCCCGATTCTGTTTTCACTATTTATAAACGATATATCTTCTCAGATAAAATTTTCAAAACTTTTAATGTATGCGGATGATGTAAGACTTTATAAATCTTACACTTCGGCAAATGAAGGTATCTTACTGCAAACGGACATAAACAGCATGGTTGAAAGGTGTAAAATAAATCAGATGCCCCTAAATCTTAAAAAATGTAAAGTTATGTGTTTCTCCCGAAGGTCCACACAGACAATTACTTACACTATAGATAATTATAGTTTTGAGCAGGTTCACATCTTTATTGACCTGGGGATCACTATGGACCCTAAACTGAACTTCACACATCACATTGGTGTGTTAGTCAACAAAGCCAAAGGCATATTGGCTTTTGTAAAACGTTGATCAAAGGAGTTTAATGATCCTTATGTTACAAAAGCTCTGTATGTAACACTAGTGAGACCCATTCTTGAATACGGCTCGGTGATTTGGAACCCTAGGTATCAAATCTACTCTGACAAGTTAGAGTCTATTCAAAAGCAATTTCTCCTTTTTGCCTTAAGAAATTTGCATTGGGACTCTCAATACAATCTTCCCTCTTATACTAGTCGTCTGAAACTTATCATTCTCTCTACTGTCGCCAGTCGTCGGGAAATGCTTGGTGTAATTTTCATGGTTAAAATAATAACAGGCTCAATTTGCAGCCCCCTTATTCTCTCTGAAATCAAATTTAATGTTCCGTTCAGAATGTCCAGACATTTTTGCCCCTTGTTTCTGAAAACTTGTAAAACGAATTTTGAATTTCACGAGCCTTTGCATTGTTGTGCCTAGATTTCAACTCTCATTCAAGCACATTTGACATATCTGACTCGCTTTTATATTTTGTCAATTCTCAACTAACCGTTATATTACATTTTATATTTTACATAATTCTTAAAAATCAGCTGATGAATTTTGCTCTGTAGCTGAACTCTTTTGGTTCTCGACACTAAACAAACCTCTCCTCATCGTGACTCGGCATTGATGAAAAATAAAACAAGTTCCGTACGTCATGCGGATGGGCGGGAGGTGGGTAAACCGTTGGAATTAATAATAATGATGGCTTAAGTTTAGAGACAAACGGGAATATCGCTGTTTCAACCAATGATGGGATAGCAAAGATTTGTAGTTCCTTCACCATGGCTAAGGCGCGTATTATATATAGTAGATGATTTATGATGATTTATGTTTTTTAAACCCATCGTTATTATGGCAGTACTTTGGTCTATAGTAGGTAACCTGGCTTCTGTTAAGATTGGTTTGATTGGTGAAGTTGGAAAGGCGCGAATAGACCTTCTAGCTGCCGCATGATAAGGAGCGTAAAGGAGCTTGATATGACTTTTAGCACAGTGACCATATATTGAAAGACCATAATATATCTTTGATAGTAGTAACGCCTTGGTAATATTTACAACTGTATTTGTATGACATAAAGAATACTTAGAAGTTAGAAATTTTATAATGTTTAGTCTAGTAGATAAGCTTAATCTAACGTATTTACAATGTTCCTTATATGACATGGTTTTATCAAATATTATACCTAATATTTTTAAAGAATTAGTGTGAGGTATTTGAATGTTACGAAAGGAAAGGTATGGGAAGGAGCACCGGTGTTTTCTGCAGATGTGGAAGGTGGAGCATTTGCTTGTTGAGATATTTGCCCCAGATTCCTCAGATCATGTACTAATATCATTTAAAAATTTTTAAAACATTTCTTTCACTTTATGCAAGTCCTTATTTTTGGTAAAGATAACTACATCATCGGCATAAGAGAAGTGTTGAATGGTCGGACTAGTAGAGCTTAAAGTGCTCACTTTTTTGAAAGCTATTATAAAAAGAGTCACCGATAGGGGTGAGCCTTGGGGTATACCATTGTATAGGTGATATATTTGTGAGTGATGTTTATTGGTAGAAATAAAAAATTTGCGATGACTCAGAAATGATTTTACAACGTTAAAAATTTTTGTACCAACTTTCCAACGTTTTAGCTCTTCTAGTACACATGCACCCCAATTTTATCGAAGGCCTTTTCAAAGTCTAAGCTTAGTACGGAGATGTGATTACGAGCTGAAATCGCTGTAGAGGCAAAGTGCTCAAAATATAATAGAGGATCCATTACTACCAAACCTTTTTGGATACCAAATTGGTGGGGGTTAATGAAGCCACTCGATTTTGCGTACCACATAATTCGAAGGGTATAATTTTTTCTAAAACTTTGGACATACACGGGAGTAGGGAGATCGGTCTATAATTCTTTATAAATTGAGGGGGTTTGTTAGGCTTAAGGATGGGGATAACTGTGGCAGTCTTTCATTGTTGGGGATAATTACCGGAACTAAAGATGTCGTTGTAGAAGTTAACGAGTCTATTTTTAAGTACAAGAGGGATTTGTTTTAGTATGGGGTAAGGTATTCTGTCCGGTCCAGGTGTTGTTCCTGAAAGCGTTGAAATTGTAGTATCAAATTCTATTGCAGATATATGGGAGTCAATTATAAGGGCTTTTGGGGATGGATGTGGGTTGCTATAGTTCTCATTTAAAATATTTCCTTTTTTTAGTTTAAACCTGTTATGGAAGTTGCTATCATTTGAAAAGGATGACCAAATTTTTCACAAATATCATTTGGGGAGTAAATAGGTCCTTGTTCCGTCTGGATATGATGCATGCCAATTCGTTGGGTACCGCCTGTCAGGTATTTTGAATCTGACCATATGTTTTTGGGGCTCGAGAAGGGGTTAATATTCGAAGTAATTTTTTCTAATGATTGACGCTTAGCTGATTTTAACTCCTTTCTAAATATAGCGTTGGCTTTTTTATAATTAATTAGGTTATTATCGGTTCTATTTTGTTTAAATCTTGTCCATAAGCGCCTTTTATTATTTCTTAGAATGCTTAAGGTATTAGACAAATAGGGCAGTTTTGCTGAGAATTTTTTGGTGCTCGTCTGGCGGATAGAAAGATGAGCGGCAGAGAGAATGATTGATTTTATCGCTGAAGTTTCTGCATTTATGTTTTTAAGGGGTAATTTTTTATTAGACAAGGATAAGCAGAGGGATGAAAAGGTAGACCAATCTGCTTTTTCTGTAAGAAACTTTGATATGGGTTTGACGTTGTATGGTTTGGGAATTGCAAGTTATGATGGGATAGTGATCACTATTGTGAAGGTCATCGATGGTATAAGAGGAAAGCTTAGGGGCCAGTGTGGCCGAAGCTAGGACAATATCGGGATGAGTGAATGTTCCATGGGTCGAGAAATATGTTGGCGCACCGTCGCTAAGTACAATTAGATCATGGAATAATATGACGTCCTCTATTATTTCACCTCGCCTGTTGGTATCTGTGGACCCCCATAAGGGGCTCCATGCATTAAAGTCCCCTACTACTAGAATAGGGGTATCGATGTTGTTCAAGATATTTGTAACATCTCTAACGCAAAAATGTTGATGAGGAGGGATGTAACAATTGAGAATTGTAACTTTGAAACCGATTTCTATTTCAAGTGCTAAACATGAGATGTTTGAGCTGATTTGAATTCGTTTGTGGGGTATTGATTTTTTAATAAAGACAGCTATCCCTTGTTTACAAGTGGTATTTCGACTATTGTTATGAAAGTAGCTGTGACATTTGTTAGGGGCATGAAAATTATTGTTAAAGGGGAGATGTGTTTCTTGTGTTGCTACGGCATCAGGAAAATATTCGTTAATTAGTATATTTAAATCTGGGTAATTATTAAATAGACCGTTCATATTCCATTGCAAAATTTGCATTAATTACTCTAACATTGGGGACTCCGTTAAAGGAGCTTCTAAGAGAGAGGGGTCTAATGTTGGGGAAGTAAGGTGAGAGATTAGTGCGGACAACATTGCGTGCGACTGATGCTGAGGTTGCTGTGTTAAGGACATATACTGTGGTATTGTTTTCTTCTTTTTCTTTTGATTTGCTTTCGTTTGTATTTTCGTCTGATATATTGATATAGTTGTTGCTACTCGAACTTGTTTGTTCGGAGTTAGCATTATTGAGATTGTTGTTTTCTTGATTATTGAAGGTATTGTGTTTTGTTATGTTAGCATAAGAGGTAGAAGTTTCTTTAAGAGTAGGAGGAATTTGCGTTTTATATATTTTCATTGCTTCGCGCATGGTGCATTTGTTGTCGGTTTTTATTGTAATTATTTCTTTCATTTGTATATACTTGGGACATGACTTGCTGGAAGCGGGATGACTACCTGAGCAATTAGCGCAAAATGATCGTGTACGAGGCCAGGGTGAGAAGTTGGCAAGATTTACATCTCATTGGGTTCTCGTAATACGGTCTTACTTTAGTGGTGTACCATGAGATTTCAATTTTTCCGGGTAAGTGATACATGTCAAACGTAAGTAGAACGACTCCACTTGGAGTTGGTGTATTGTTTATATATTTAGGAAATTTGAAAATTGACACAACACCCTGTTCTTTCAAAATCTCTATGATTTCTTTATCTGGTACTTCGTTTAGACATGGTGCGTAAACTGTTCCCTTTACGTTATTAAGGTTTCTATGGTAATCATATTTTATTTCGCAAATTCCAAATAAGGTTTTCGTTGCTATGAACTTTTCAGCAGCTTGAGCGTTCTTCACAAATAACAACAAATAGCCATCTCTCAGTTCAGATATATTAATAATTTCAGAGCTTATATTTTTTAGTGCTTTATGCACAGCAAAACATGAAAACTTATTCAAGGGTTTATTAGCGTTCACAGCACTTACCACCAAGTATTTGGGATGGTCTTTTTTAACATTATATTTAACATTATTATTAGTGAGTAGAATAGTGGAAAACGGAGCTGGAACAGGTTGAACAGTTTGCTCACGGAGGAGCTTCCGTTGATTTAGCAATTTTTTCTTTACATTTCGCTGGAATTTCTTCAGTTCTAGGAGCAGTAAATTGTATTACTACAGTAATTAATATACAATCAAATGGGATTACAATTGATTGAATACCATTATTTCATTACCTGTATTAGCTGGTGCTATTACAATATTATTAACAGATCGAAATTTAAATACCTACCCAGCAGGAGCAGATGACTCTACTGTTTATCAACATTTATTTTGATTTTTTGGACATCCAGAAGTTTATATTTTAATTTGACCTGGATATGGTATAATTTCCCATATTATTAGTCAAGACCCAGGAATAATTTATGCTATAATAGCTATTGGTTTATTAGGATTTATTGTATGAGGACATCATATATTCACAGTTGGTATAGATGTTGATACCCGAGCTTATTTTACATCAGCAACTATAATCATTGCTGTTCCTACAGGAATTCAAATTTTTAGTTGACTTGCTGCACTTCATGGAACACAATTAAATTATTCTTCAGCTATATTAAGAGCTTTAGGATTCGTTTTTTTTTTATTAGTGTTGGTGGTTTAACTGGAGTTATTATTGCTTATTCTTCCAATGATAATATTCTCCATGATACTTATTATGTAGTTGCTCATTTTCATTATGTTCTTTCAATAGGAGCTGTATTTGCAATTATAGCAGGATTTGTTCATTGATTACCTTTATTTACAGGATTAAGATTAAACCCTAAATGATTAAAAATCCAATTTATTATTATATTTATTGGAGTAAATTTAACATTTTTTCCTCAACACTTCCTAGGATTAGCAGGGATACCTCGTCGTTACTCTGATTATCCAGATGCTTATACAGCTTAAAATTTAACTTCAACTATTGGATCTTCAATTTTTTTATTAGGAACTTTATTTTTTATCTTTTATTTAAGAAAGTTTAATTTGATGAATATCGAAACGAGTTCCCGTCATCCCTTGTCAAATTTGGTTTTGAGACAAACCGGTTTCGGCGTTCTGCCATCTTCAGTGTCGTTGATCGTTCTCAACATCAAGTTATTTATCCAATACATTTAAATTCTTCTATTAAATGACTTCAAAATACACCTCTAGCTGAACAAAGTCCTTCTGAATTGCCTCTTTTCACTAATTAATATTTAATTCTAATATGGTAGATTAGTGCAATGGATTTAAGCATCATATATAATGTATTTTACTTTTATTGGAGACAAATATTTTTTATTAAATGACAACATGAGCTAGTTTAAATTTTTAAGATAGAGCATCCCCTCTTAAAGAATAATTAACATTTTTTCATGACCATGCATTAATAATTTTAGTTTCTAGTTTCTAAGCAGAAAGCTACCTATATACAAAATTTCAAGCAAATCGAGCCACAAGTACTATTTTCGAATATGACAGTCCCTAGTTTTATTTCACGTAGCTAGTGTTGCTACTACGTAGAAAATAGTGTTGCTATTACTCAAAGATACGAGCTACATATGTACCAAATTTGAAGAAAATCTAACCATAAATACCATATCCGAATAGGTCAGTTCTATCCTTACTTTTCGGAGAGAACATTAATGTTCCAGCTAATCTAAGCAAAAAGCTACCTAATCTAACCAAATTTGAAGCAAATCGAACGACAAGTGCTATTGTCGAATATACCAGTCCCTAGTTTAATTCTCGCAGAAGAAAATTGTGTTTACACTAACCTAAGCCAAAAGCTACCCTTGCAGTAAATTTTATGAAAATCTAACCATATGCATGATTCTTAAGAATAGTTTAGTCCCTGGCTTACTTCCCGAAGAGATAAGTAGCGTCCCACCTTATCGAAGCCAAAAGCTGTATATGTACCAAATTTCAAGTAAACGGAACCATTAGTACTATTTTCAAATATGTCAGTCGTTAGTTCAATTCTCGTAGAGAAAATAGTGTTGCTACTAATCAAAGCCACAAGCTACATACAGTGGCGGACAAAAGTCTACATACAAAGTACTATCACTTACATACATACATACAATTTTATTTTAAATCTTTTTCTAATCATATGTATGAAAAAAAATCCATTCTGGTAAAAAAAACGCAAAAATATGTCCTTGACAAAAATCTACATACACCACAGGTTTACTAGCAGTTATGTCGATATGCTGTGTTGTTATGGCGGTTAGGTACCCTCTTTTTCTTTTTTTTTAAATTATGACTTCAGACTTCCAGCTCAGCATTGCTCAAAGAACGTCTTATTGAAGCTTGGGATACTCCCTCAGAATTGACAAATTTAGTAGATTCGATGCCACCACGGCGCTTCAAGCTGTTATTGATGCGAACGGTGGACCAACTAAATACTAAAAAGGTCATGTTACCTGATATTAAAAAAAGTTTTTGCGTTACGATAAGTTATGTATGTACTGTATGCAGACATTTTTCAATGTTGAATTTACGCTTTTTTCGTCATAGCTTTACTATTTTATGTTAAAAAATTATATTTGTTGGTTCCTTATGTTGAATTAAACTGTATCGTTAAATTTTCCAATATACTTTTTGGACTTTCAATTCAACGAAAACAGGGGGTGTATGTAGACTTTGGTCGTCACTGTATATACCAAAATTCAAGTAAATCGAACCAATAGTACTATTTTCAAATATGTCAATCCCTAGTTTAATTTTTGTAGAGAAAATAGTGATGCTAATAACCAAAGCCAACAGCTACATATGTACCAAATTTCAAGAAAATCTAACCATAAATATAATTTTTTCGAAGAGGTCGGACCCAGGCTTACTTCGCCGAGAGGAAAGTAGTGTTTCATTTAATCAAAGCAAAAGGCTACTATACCAAATTTTAATTAAATCGAATTTGCCAGTCCCTAGTTTTGTTCTCGTAGAGAAAAAAATATTCGTGCTGATTTAAGTCAAAAGCTACCTTTGCACCAAATCTTATGAAAATTTAACAATAATACGTATGTAACGAATAGATTAGTCCCTAGTTTACTTCCCGAAGAGAAAAAAGTGTTCCTGCCAAACGCTACTTGTTCATGAAATGTCAAGGAAATCTAACCATAAATATCATTTTTTCGCGTAGATCAGTCCCAGGCTTACTTCCCAGAGAAAAAAAAGTGTTCCAGCTAACCTAAGCAATAAACTGTCTATGAACCAGATTTTAAATCGAACCACATGTACTATTTTCAAATATGTCAGTTCCTAGTTCAATTCTCGTAAAGAAAATGGTATTGCTTTTAATCTAAGCCAAAAGCTACCATTTCACCAAATTTAAAGAAAATCTAACCATATACACGATTCTTACGAATAGGTAAGTTCCTGATTTACTTCCTGAAGAGAAAAGTAGTCTCGCAGGTAATCTTAGCAAATTACCACAAGTGCTATTTTCTAATATACCAGTCCCTAATTTAATTTTCGTAGAGAAAATGGTAATCCTGCCAAAATTCACCAAATTTCAAAGAAATCTAACCATAAATACTATACTCGAATAGGACATTCCGGAGAGAGAATTAATGGTCTAACTGATCTAAGCAAAAAGCTACATGTGTACCAAATATCAAGTAAATCAAACCACAAGTACTATTTTCGAATATATCACTCTTTAGGTCAATTCTCGTAGAGAAAATATTGTTGCTGTTAATCAAAGCCACAAGCTACATATGTACAAAATTTCAAATAAATCGAATATGCCAATACCTAGTTTATTTCTCGTAGAGAAAAATAGTATTAATAAAATATGTTGTTGACCCTAACTTGCGCGTGCACCCGAAAAGTGCAAGCAACGCAATTAATGCAATAATGCGATTTTACCCATTTCGACACTTCCACAATAACATGCAGAGTCAGCGTCTGGCTTGAGAAATCGATAAGTAAATTCTACATTACAATAGCTTATTTAATTTTTCGCTTTAATTATTTTCACATTTCCTGACAATAGCTAATTTAATTTTTAACTTTAATTATTTTCGCTTAAGTAAACATTTCCTGTCAAAAGCTTATTATTTTCGCTTAGCACACTTATTAGCTTGATAAATTTTTCCGTACATTAGCTTAAGGTTTATAAATTAAGACAAACTGTATTTACATTTACATTTTGATCGGACTCAATTACGGAGAACGACGTGTCCGCGACTTGTAGCCGCGTAATAAAAGAATAAAACAAATTTAAAAAAACCCACCTTTTTTTTTTCAAATTTAAAAAAAAAAAGGACTTTTGTTGACCAAAAGTCCAACTGGCGCCCGAGCGAATAAAAATAAAATAAAAACCGCAACAACCTCGCGTAAGTGTAGAGAACGCGGCCCCCTAGTATCCTTACGGAAAAAAGGACGCGTTCGACCGCAGCCGCTCTACCAGTAAAAAGGTGTTTAGTTAAGAATAATAAGAAAGAAAAAAAGTATCGAATTAAAACCAAAGGACAAAAAGTGTCAAATAACAAAAAAATTATTAATTAAAAAATACAAAGTAATTTAAAAACAAAAAAATATCAAAGGACCCAAAGGCAAAAAGTGCTAAATAATAAAAAAAAATATTAAAAAAAATCATCAAGAAAAACAAATATAAGTTCGATAAAACATCAACAACTACAAAAGTTAAAAAAGTGAACCAAAATCTAAACAGCAGCAACTATAATAGCGGTACAACTATACCCACAGCAGCAACAAAAAGGCAGCAGCAACAACAAAGCAGCAGCAAAAATGAAGCAGCAGCAGTAAGGCAGCAGCAGCTATAAGGTATCAGCAACTACAAGGCAGCAGCAGCTATAAGGCAGCAGCAACAATAAAGCAGCAGCAACTTTAAGGCAGCAGCAACTATAAGACAGCAGTGTCAGCATCAAAACCAGCATATCCCGGAACACAAGCAAGGACGGTGAAAATTTTCATAATACTGTAAGTCACAAACATTAAACTTACCTTTTTTTAAGAAAAAAAAAATAACAGCAAAATTTGTTTATAAGAAAAACCAAATTTGGCAAAAGGGAAAAATAATTACGTTCGATTTAAGAAAAAAAAAAAAAAAAAAAAAAATTAGATTTTGAAACCTCTCGTTAACACGCGATTAAGAAAAAAAGACAAATATGTCAAATCCGAATAATCTAGTACGTCCAGCAATGCTGAACGCGAACAATCCAAACGTCCCAAATCCACCAAGTCTTCCTATCCCACCAAACGTAGACATGGTACAAGTACAAACGTACTAAACGCCGTAGATCAAGTTATCGAGGCAGAACACGCAGGAAACTTTGACGACATAGTTAAGATCCCGGACGTAGTTAAATGCTTACGTGAGTTTTCAGGAAAACCAGGAGAATTCAACTCTTGGAAGAAAAGTGTTGAAAGAATCCTAAAAATTTACGAACCACTGAAAGGAAGGCCAAAATATTATGGCATTCTTAATATTATAAGAAATAAAATAGTAGGGAATGCAGACATAGCACTTGAGTCATACAACACCCCACTGGACTGGCCCGCAATTCTAAAATGTTTAAACCTCCATTACGCGGATAAAAGAGATGTGTCAACCTTAGAATACCAGATGACAGCATTGGTGCAGGGTAACCAATCGGTACAGGAATTCTACCAAGCGGCCTATTCAAACCTGTCCCTTATCCTGAATAAAATAGATTGTTTAGAAGCAGGGAGTGAGGCCATGAACTTGCTCACACAAACCTATAGATCAAAGGCTCTCGACACCTTTGTAAGAGGCCTCAACGGCGACCTCCTAAGATTACTAGGTATGAGAGAATCAGCTGATTTACCACAGGCTCTTCACCTGTGCCTAAAACTCGAAAACCAGAAATTCCGCACTCATCATGCCCAAAATTACAACAATCAGTCGACGAAGAAGAACCACCAATATTCACCACCACCATTACCCCAACGAAGCGGTCCACAACGAACCAAAAAACCATTTTACCCGCAGATCGTGTATGTCCCGCGACTTCAAAACCCACCCGTTATGACACCAAATTCTAGCGCAGTAGAACAGAGATATTACCAAACAAAACAAATACCGCCAAGGCCAGCAGGCCCTAAGCCACTGCCACCACCGGAAACTATGGACATCGACAGAAGTATCCGATCCATGCAAGTAAACTACAGTAACAGACCGCACCAGAACCAGTTCCTAGGAAAAAGATCACCGAATCCACCCTCGTGGCAAAATGTTCAACCACCTAAGGCCCAACGCACTTTCCACATTAACACTGAACAAGCAGACACCCCCGACCACGGCAATACTGATGAAGGCGAAACCGATGACTACGATCAATCTTGGGAAACCATCCAACCAGAAAGAGAAGACGCAGACAACGATGAACAAGAGCTAGAGCTGAGCGACATCCATTTTTTAGGATGGCGAGCTCTTCGCTTCCATACTTTGAGTGTAAAACGAAGAGCGGCGAAATTATAAAGATTCTCATTGACACGGGCTCGAGTAAAAACTACATCCAACCGAGACTTGTAAAAAAATCAATCCCCAATAAAACCCCTTTCTATGCCAAATCGGTAGCAGGTGATGTCGAAATTAAAACACACACCTACCTCAATCTCTTCAACCTTGACGACGAACTCCAATTCTTCCTAATGCCCACCCTAAAATCATTTCACGGTATACTGGGAAATGATAGCCTAAAAATATTAGACGCAGTTATATATGCCAATAAAAACTACATGCTTGTCCGCGATAAAATAAAAATCCGGCTTAAGCAATTAGCTAGTCAAACAGTCAACTCAATCGACTTTAAAGAAGAGGGGCTAAGCTCAGAACAAAAAAAAGTTATGAGCTCACTGGTCAAGCAATTCCCAAAACTTTTCGCGGAACCGGACGAAAAATTGACTTATACTACAAGAGTAGTTGGCGAAATCCGCACCTCAACGAGCACCCCTATCTATACCAAATTCTATCCATATCCAGCCGCATTAAAACGCGAAGTCGAGATGCAAGTCGAGAAATTACTTAGTGATGGAATTATAAGACCATCCAGATCACCATACAATGCACCTGTATGGATAGTCGATAAGAAACCGGACTCTATGGGGAATAAGCCATACAGAATGGTAGTCGATTATAGAAAATTGAATAGTGGGACGATTTCTGACAGATACCCCATACCCGAAATCTCTGATGTTTTAGCAAAATTGGGAAATAGTAAAATTTTCTCAGTGCTAGACCTGAAGAGCGGTTTTCATCAAATTCCTCTGAAAGATTCGAAATAGAAAAAACGGTATTTTCCATTAATAATGGAAAATACGAATTTACTCGCTTACCCTTCGGCCTGAAAAATGCGCCATCCATTTTTCAACGCGCACTAGATGACATCCTGCGCGACCTTATCGGCAAGATATGCTACGTCTATATCGGTGACATACTCATCTACAGCAATTCTGAAAAAGAACACATTGAGGACATCAAAAAGGCTTCCGAACACTGGAAAAGGCCAACATGAAGGTGCAGTTAGACAAATGTCACTTTTTCAGACAGGAAGTCGAATGTTTAGGATTCCTAATCTCAAAAGAGGGCATAAAAACTAACCCAAAAAAAGTTGAGGCAATTTCCCCAAACCACGAACTCTTAAAGAACTTCGATCTATCCTCGACCTATCCGGCTACTATCGACGATTTATAAAAGACTATGCTAAATTGGCAAAACCTCTCACCTCACTTTTAAGAGGAGAAGAAGGACACGTTTCTAAACGACAGTCGTCAAAAGTCACCATAGACCTTAATAAAGATGCTATTGAAGCATTTAACAAAATCAAAAATTCTCTAATTTCAAGAGATTTACTTTTATTTTACCCAAATTACGACGAACCATTTGAATTAACCACCGATGCATCAGATTTTGCACTCGGGGCGGTCCTTTCGCAAAAAGATAGACCCATTACCTTCATATCCAGAACATTAAGTAAAACCGAAGAGCACTACGCGGCGAACGAGAAAGAAATGCCCGCAATCATTTGGGCACTTAATGCGCTCCGAAACTTCTTATATGGCCCCGCAAAAGAAAAAATTTTCACAGACCATCAGCCACTCACCTACGCACCATCTAATAAGAATAACAATAGTAAAATGAAACGCTGGAAGGCTATACTCGAGGAATATGACTACGAGTTATTCTATAAAACAGGAAAAAGCAACGTAAATTCAATGTCTGAAATGACGCACAGCGATGATAGTTCATCACATAACCTCATATACAGCGTCGAAGCCTCCATAAACGCCTTTAAGAACCAAATAATTTTTGACGCAAATTTTTCATCCCCGTATTAATTTGAAATAGTATTCCCCACCATACACAGACATTCGATAGCCTTAACACAAAATACCCCCAACCATATAGTCCAAATATTGAGAAAATATATGAACCCATCGGTAATAAACGGGATAAAAGCCCCAGAAGCAATAATGGGAAAAATCCAAGAAATATTCCCGAACCATATCGCGAAATATCGCATCAGGTTCACAAGCCTCCAAGTTCAAGACATCAAAAATGAGGAAGAGCAAAAGGATATCATCATAAGAACACACAGAAGAGCCCATAGAAACGGAAAAGAAAACAAGGCCCACATCCTCGAAAAGTTCTATTTTCCAAAATTAAACAATAAAATCAACCAAATAATCAAACAATGTACGATTTGTAAGAAAAATAAATATGACAGACATCCACCTAAGCCCGAACTCAAAAAAACACCTATTCCCTCCTATCCTGGAGAGATTCTCCATATAGACATTTATAGAACAGAAAACCAGCTAGTCATGACAGCATTGGACAAATTCTCGAAATATGCTCAGGGGAAGGTTATTAAATCAAGAGCAACCGAAGACGTAAAAGAACCATTCCAGGAACTACTCTTCCTATACGGTGTTCCCCTTATGATAATCTTTGATAACGAAAAATCATTTAATTCAGCAGCGATTAGCTTCATGCTACAAGATCAGTTAGGGATTCAAATCTATAAAGTCCCGCCTTGCGCAAGCACGGTAAACGGCCAAGTCGAAAGATTCCACTCAACACTATCAGAAATCATGCGTTGCCTAAAGAGTGAACGTATGGACTGCTCATTTGTGGAACTGTTGGATAGGGCAATTTATGAATATAACTATTCCGTGCACAGCACTACAGGGAAAAGACCACGAGAAATATTTTTCGGACGGAAAGTTAGTACGGACCCCGAAGCCTTTAAAAGGGCTAGGCAAGATAACATGCAAAGACTTAAGGATAAACAGACAATCGACCTAAATTTCCGCAACAAAAACCGAGAACCAATAAAAGCTTATAAGCCAGGGGACGTAATCTACGTGAAAATTAACAACCGTTTAGGCACTAAGTTAGCCCCGAGATACAAGCAGGAAGTAGTTAGAGAGGACAATTCAACTACAACTAAGACAGAATCTGGCAAAGTTTTCCACAAAAGCAACATTAAAAACTAAAACTGTCCCATTTCTCGTTCCATTACAGTGTCTTTCTCCACTTGACCATGGCAAACGAGTTACAAGTAATAAACTACACCATGACCCATCTAATAGCAATCAATAACGGACCGGAAAAATACAGGACGGATCATTTAAGATAGTCCACGTAATCGACCTAGAACAGTACAAGACTTACACGGACAAAGTAGAAAGTTACATGCTACGTAACATCAAAAAGACTAGCCAATTCTTCCCAAAGACTAGCCAATTCTTCCCACTCCTAACCCACGAAATGCTTCAGATACGCAGCATTACAGAGGCAATAGAGCCAATCGAAGAGCTTAGAAAAACGAGAGCTATAAATATAATAGGCACGGCATGGAAATACATCGCTGGATTCCCGCATTGATTTCGAACTAGAATCAAATAATCGAGAACAATAACCAACAGGTAGTCATTAATGACGCCCTGAGAGAAAGGTTACAAAATCTTACTAAAATCACAAACCAGATAAGCAATATCATTAACAAGGAAAATGATTCTTTGTTTGAAGTCGCAATAAATCTGCAAACAAAACTAAGATTTATAAAAGAAGAATTAGTTAATATAAGGTATGCCATGCAGTGGGCTAAACAAAATGTAATCAACGCAGTGCTGTTGAATAAAAACGAAATAAAGCTAGCACTAAGCAAATTAAAAGAAGATAACATCCTATTTGCTTCTACAGAAGAGGCTCTTCAATTTGCTGACATTAAAGCTATGTACAACGGGAAAGAGATATTCTATATAATTGTAATCCCACTTACTAGTGAGGAAAATTTTATAAATGTAACTCTCAAACCGGTAAAAACAGATAATAAAATAATTAATATAAAATACGAAGAAATTATGAAAAACGAAGATAAAGTCTTTGGTATTATAAATAAGTGCTCTGTGGTCAATACAATAAAAATTTGCAAGACAAATCAATTGATAAACATTTCCAAAGATTCGTGCATTCCACCACTCTTGATCGGAGCAAACTCAGCTTGCCCGATATCTCACGGATACCATATCCCTCAAATAGAATAAATTACGCCCAGTATAATCCTATTGGATGATTTTAACGGCACTTTTAATAACGAACACATCAAGGGGACATTTCTAATTAAATTTTATAACACCACTGTTAAAGTAAACGATAAGAATTATAGAAACCTGGAAGCCCCCCAATTACAAATTTTGCCATCGGTAATCTAACAGACGCCTGTTGAAAATGAATTCATAGACTTGTTATCTTTGGAAATGTTAAATCAACTGCACATTAATAACACCAAAAACATTAGTTTACTCAAATCAGACTCTGCCATTACTAAATACAGCGCTTTTCCCTTATTTACCCTTCTAGCTATATGTTTGGTATGTTTCAGAATCTTCATAAAAAAGGGAAAAAAAGTTATTTTCTACAATACACCACCAAGTTTGGAAACCTCATAAACCCCGAACATTGATCCTAAACTGCTCGAGGCAAGGCCACTACATAATAATTTGTCATACTTTTAACGATTGAGGGCAATCGTTTTTAATGGGGGAGGAGTTAACACAAAATATGTTGTTGACCCTAACTTGCGCGTGCACCCGAAAAGTGCAAACAACGCAATTAATGCAATAGTGCAATTTTACCCATTTCGACACTTCCACAGTAACATGCAGAGTCAGCGTCTGGCTTGAGAAATCGATAAGTAAATTCTACATGACAATAGCTTATTTAATTTTTCGCGTTAATTATTTTCACATTTCCTGTCAATAGCTTATTTAATTTTTCACTTTAATTATTTTCGCTTAAGTAAACATTTCCTGTCAAAAGCTTATTATTTTCGCTTAGCACACTTATTAGCTTCATAAATTTTTGCTTAGCAAACACTTTCCGTACATTAGCTTAAGGTTTATAAATTAAGACAAACTGTATTTACATTTACATTTTGATCGGACTCAATTACAGAGAACGACGTGTCCGCGACTTGTAGCCGCGTAATAAAAGAATAAAACAAATTTAAAAAAACCCACAATTGTTTTTTCCAAATTTAAAAAAAAAGCACTTTTGTTGACCAAAAGTCCAACTTATATATTATTTAGTAGTACCCTGAACTACCCTATTATAACCTATCTATTCTATCTTATCTACTTGTATTCTATGTAATACATATTAGCTTTAATTCAATAAAGAGACATTAGTACTAAGTACGACTCTCAACAACTCAACATGGTGTCAGGTGAAAATAAGTAAAAACTTAAGAAAGTTAAAAATAAAGTCAAGTTAAGGTAAAAAAAGATCTGTAACTGATGAAGAAGTTAAGTTCTCTGCAAATGGTGATAAACGACTGATATCGTCGATCAATTTAAAATCTAAAAACTTGGCGAATGAGTGGAAAAATTGGAGCAAACCGTTTATAATTTTTTGCGCGCCTCAAAGCGAACTGGAAAGCGAACCATATGCGAGAAAAGTAGCATTACTACTTCATCACCTTTGGCCTGAATCGCTGCAAATCTTCAATTCTTTTAACGAAGATATCGATTTGATAAACAACAACGAGCTCATAGCAGATTCGAGTCCTGTTTTGTGCCAAAGTCTAACATTGCAATGGAACGGCACAATTTTTTCATGCGGCGGCAAAGTTCTGTCGCGTCGAAGTCTGGTCTAATTCACAGAAGCAAATGTCCGGCGTATGGCGCAAAATATTTTGCTTGTGGTAAATTAAATCACTTCGTAAACGTCTGTCTTTCTAATAATCGAACAATGAAACTGGTGAAGAAGGTGGAGAGAGAAAGAAATGATCACAACAACAGCGACAGCTACGACGATGCAGAGGACGATGACTTATTTGTAGGTGTACTAGAGAGCAAAGTAAAAAATCGCTCAACAACTAGGAGCGAACGAGAATGGAACATCATAATCAACGTCAACGGCAAAGACATTAAATGTCAGGTGGTAACAGGAGCGTAGGCAAATATAATTTCAATAAATACTTTCAAATCATTAAAATTGAGTAAATTTAATAAGAATGTAAAAAACAACATCCTAACATTCAGTGGTGAAGAACTACCAATAATTGTTATTGTTATTTGTCTTTGCTTTTCAAAGTTGAAAACTATTCAATAATTTTTCATATAATTAATAAGCATTGTAATTCTATAATTGGTCTAGAGACGGCTGTTGATATGAAATTGGTGCATAAGGTTAATGTCGTAAATCTTATTAATAAAAGGTTTGCAAGTTATTTGATTGTGTTTGAAGACCTCGGTTTGTTAAAGAACAAATGATTTCTATAAGTAAATTCTAATATAAAACCCGTCGTAGATCCCCCCAGAAAAATACCTTTTACTCTTCATTAATCACTTAAATAGGAACTCGATAGAATGGATACTTTAATGATACTTTAAAAGTTATTATGCCCATCAAGGAACCCACGGAGTGGGTAAGCTCAATTGTGCTCAATGGTAGTATCTGCCTAGACCAAAGACATTTAGACAAAGTGATTTTACGACCTAATTTTTCTTTCCCTAATATCGACGAATGCAAGTCTAAGCGGCTCTCAAATATTTAGCACCTCCGATGAAAATTCCGGGGTTTGGATGATTCCTTTAGACGGAAAATCATCAAAGTTACGTAATTTGAATACACCGTTTGGCAGGTATAGATTTTTGCGCCTCTCATTTGGCATAAATGCATCACCAGCGATTTTTCATGCTGAAATGGTCAGGATATTTGGAGGTATCAATGGCTTATTAATTTACGTGGATGATTTTTTGATTCATGCATCCAATATTAAGGAGCATGACAACAAAAATAAGTCTTCTTTTTATAAAAATGAAATTAAATTAATTGGTAATATCTTTAGTGAGCAAGGTGCAAAAGCAGATCCAGTAAAAGTTGCAGCAATTTCTAAGTTTCCAAATCCTCAGTGCGTAGATGAGCTGCAACGATTTATAGGAATGGTAATCTTTGATCTTTTATTGAAAAGTTGTCGTCAAAAACCAAAAATTTAGGAAATCTATCCAATGATAGATAGATGAAAAGATATATAAGATGGCATTGGAACAGTAGTCACGAAAAATAATTTATTTTTTTTTAAAACCACACCAACTGCAGCACCTGTATTAACATATTTTAACGTTAATCAGAAGTTAACAATGTCAGTGGACGCCTCGAAGTTTGCAGTAGGTGCTGCACTTTGTCATGGGAAAAATTCTATTGCTTACGGCTCAGCATCCTTGACGGCTGCACAAATCGAGAAAGAATTATTTGCTACCATTTTTGGGAGTATCAAATTCCACCAATATATCTACGGTTTAAAAGTAATAGTTGAAACAGATCATAAACTGCTGGCTTCATTGTTTAATAAGCAGTTATATAAAATCCCTGCCCGTCCGCAGCGCTTTTTGCTAAGGCTTCAGCGGTATGATCTCGAATTGGTTGATAAGTCTAGCAAGTTTTTATACGTAGCCGACTCACTGTCATGAACACACTTAAAAAAGGATCTATAGGATCTCAAATAGCATTGCCAGACAAGTTTTTGAAATTTCATCTGCCACACTAACGGACGAAACTTTAAACAAAGTCAAAGAGTTCTTTTAAAACCGCTGGAATACAAGGAAAAAGGAAATTTACAACTATGTCATGCCATATTATAGTAAAAAAGAGTATTTCTCAATATTTGGTGATCTCATACTAAAAAATAACAAGGTTGTAAGGGCATATGGGAATACAACACTGTTTAAGTTTGGCAAGAGATTCAGTGTATTGGTCTAATATTTATAACGATATTTACCATTTAGTATCTAGTTGTGAGACATGTCTTCTTCTTCTTTGGCGTAGGCACCGCTTACGCGATTATAGCCTCGTCAACAATAGCGCGCCACTCGTTTCTTCTTCTTGCTGTTTGGCGCCAGTTAGAAATACCAAGTGACACCAGGTCGCTCTCCACCTGATCTTTCCAACGGAGTGGAGGTCTCCCTCTTCCTCTGCTTCCACCAGCGGTTACTCCATCGAATACTTTCAAAGCTGGAGCGCTTTCATCCATTCGGACGACATGACCTAGCCAGCGTAGCCGCTGTCTCTTTATTCGCTGAGCTATGTCAATGTCGTCGTATAGCTCGTACAGCTCATCGTTCCATCGTCTGCGGTATTCGCCGTTGCCAACGCGCAAAGGACCATAAATCTTCCGCAAAACTTTTCTCTCGAAAACTCCTAAAGCCGACTCATCGGATGTAGACATCGTCCAGGCTTCTGCACCATATGTCAGGACGGGGATGATGAGCGACTTGTAGAGTTTGGTTTTAGTTCGTCGAGAGAGGACTTTACTTTGCAATTGCCTACTCAGTCCAAAGTAGCACCTGTTAGCAAGAGTGATTCTGCGTTGGATTTCAAGGCTGACATTGTTGGTGTTGTTAATGCTAATTCCCAGATACACGAAATTATCTACGACTTCGAAGTTGTGACTGTCAACAGTGACGTGGGAGCCAAGTCGCGAATGCGATGACTGTTTATTTGATGACAGGAGATATTTCGTCTTACCCTCGTTCACTACCAGACCCATTCGCTTCGCTTCTTTGTCTAATCTGGAGAACGCAGAACTTACATTGCGGGTGTTATGACCAATTATATCAATATCATCGGCATACGCCAACAATTGCACACTCTTGTAGAATATTGTGCTTGGTCTGTTTAGCTCTGCAGCTCGTATTATTTTCTCCAGCATCAAATTAAAGAAATCACACGATAAAGAGTCTCCTTGTCTGAAACCTCGTTTGGTATCGAATGGCTCGGAGAGGTCCTTCCCAATTCTGACCGCACTTCTGGTATTATCCAGGGTCAGTTTACAAAGCAGTATGAGTTTCGTGGGGATATCAAATTCAGACATAGCGGCGTAGAGGCATTTCCTTATCGTGCTGTCGAAGGCAGCTTTAAAATCGATAAAAAGGTGGTGTGTATCGATTCTTTTCTCTCGGGTCTTTTCCAAGATTTGGCGCATGGAAAATATCTGGTCAATGGTGGATTTGCCAGGTCTAAAGCCGCACTGATAAGGTCCAATCAGTTTGTTGACGGTGGGCTTTAGTCTTTCTCACAATACGCTAGATAAGACCTTATATGCGATATTAAGGAGACTTATCCCACGATAATTGGCGCAGGCCGTGGGGTCTCCCTTTTTTTGGATTGGGCAGAGCACACTTAGGTTCCATTCGTCAGGCATGCTTTCTTCCGACCATATTTTGCAAAGAAGCTGATGCATGCTCCTTGTCAGCTCTTCCCCGCCATATTTGAAAAGTTCTGCCGGTAAGCCATCGGCTCCCTCCGCTTTGTTATTTTTTAAGCGGGCAATCGCTATCCGAACTTCTTCATAGTCGGGTGATGGCACCTCTATACCATCGTCATCGATTGGGGTTTCGGGTTCGCCATCTCCGGGGCTTTCATTTTCACTGCCATTGAGCAGGTTAGAGAAGTGCTCCCAGAGATCAGGTGTGCAAGTCGTGTAGAGAACTTGCTGGCTGTCTGCTGTGATAGCAGCTTTTCGACGGCAAACCTTCCTTGTGTTTGTTGACGGGCGTTCTTTGCCACACAGAGGCGAGTGCAATATTTTTGCTGCTACAAGATAATGATCCGAATCGATATTTGGCCCTCGGAACGTACGCACGTCTAGAACACTGGATACATGTCTTCCGTCTATCACAACGTGATCGATTTGGTTGCGTGTTTTACGATCTGGCGACAGCCATGTTGCTTGATGAATTTTCGTATGCTGGAATCTGGTACTACAGACAACCATATTTCGGGCCCCGGCAAAGTCAATCAGCCTCAGCCCGTTTGGGGATGTTTCGTCGTGGAGGCTGAATTTTCCGATTGTTGCGCCAAAAATGCCTTCTTTGCCGACCCTGGCGTTGAAATCGCCTACCACAATTTTGACATCCTGGCGGGGGCAGCGCTCATAAGCACGTTCTAGGCTCTCATAGAAAGCATCTTTGGTCACATCATCCTTCTCTTCTGTCGGGGCGTGGGCGCAAATCAACGATATGTTAAAGAATTTCGCTTTGATGCGAATTGCGGCTAGACGTTCATCAACCGGGGTGAATGCCAGGACTCGGCGACGGAGCCTCTCTCCCACCACAAACCCAACACCAAATTTGCGCTCCTTTAAATGGCCGCTGTAGTAGATTTCACAAGGACCCACCTTTTTCCGTCCTTGTCCCGTCCATCGCATTTCTTGGACGGCGGTGATGTCAGCCTTTAGTCTTACGAGGACATCAACCAGCTGGGCAGCGGCACCTTCCCAATTAAGGGACCGGACATTCCAGGTGAATGCCCTCAAATCATGATCCTTAAAACGTTTGCGGGGGTCGTCATCAAAATGGGGGTCTCTCGTCCGAGGCAATTGCTGATTTTTCATCGGAGTATAGTTTTTATGTGGTGGGTTCCAAACCCTACGCACAACCGCAAGGGATTCGCCTTCTCACTTTAGCTCGCCTCCAAACGGATGTTTGTTGGCTACCCAGAGGATACTTGAGCCATATGTAAAAGAATCGTTTCTGGCCACTCCCAGGTGAATGACAGTCAGAAACTTTTCTCACTTGCGTGAACTTCTACACCTGGCCCCATCCTTCTGTATGAGACATGTATGCGGTATAAAAATGCAAATCCCACCCAAACCTTATGGGCCATGAAGTGATTAGTATTCCTTGGCTTAAATTAGGCTGTGATTTTTTTGAATATAACAAAAAGTTGTTTCTATTAGTCGAAGACTATTACCCAAAATTTATTGAAATTGAAATACTGTATTTTGGCTCGTCCAGCACCAAGAGTAGAACATGTAATGTACAAAAAATCACCTGCATCAGTTTGGCTCCCAGGTAAAATCATTGAGTATAGTGAGCAGCCAAGATCTTTCAAGATACAGATGGTACTTTGTACAGAAGAAATAGAGAACATATTTCGAAAAAACCATTACAGAAAAAAGATGAAGTAAATAATGAAGAAGCATGTATTAAGTATAACGAAAAACATAATGAACTAACAAATGAAATCGATGTTAATAATGGAAATATAACCGAAAAAGTACGTAGAAGTAAAAAAGATTCCTATGTAACTAAAAAGGGCAAGAAAATAGTAAAACCAAATAGGCTTTAATATGGAAAAACTAAGTGGACTTTTAATTAATTAAATGAATTTATATAACTTTTTAAATTAACCTAAAAATGTGTATTTAATTACAAACAATTAATATTTCCATTTAAATATTATAAAACATTGTTTACAGAAACTTATCTAAGCTAATTACATTTGTTATATCTATCTCTTTAGATATATATTATTTAGTAGTACTCTGAACTACCCTATTATAACCTATCTATTCTATCTCATCTACTTGTACTCTATGTAGCTTTAATTCAATAAAGAGACATTAGTAGTAAGACTCTCAACAACATAACACTTATAGTCTAAGCCAAAAGCTACCTTTGCACCAAATTTCAAGAACATCTAACCCTATATACGACTCTCACGAATAAGTTAGCTACCGGTTTACTTCCCGAAAAGACAAAAAGTGTTCCAGATAATCTAAATTTCAAGTAAATCGAAGCAAATATACGAATCTTACGAATAGCTCAGACTCTAGTTTACTTCCCGAAGCGAAAATAAGGGTCCAAACTAATATAAGCAAAAAGCTACCTATGAACCACATTTAATGCAAATTGAATTACAAGTACTATTTTGAAATATACCAGTCCCTTGTTTAATTCTCGTAGAGAAAAATAGTGTTCCTGCCGAAAGCTACCTATTCACCAAATTTCAAAGAAATCTAACCATAAATAACTTTTTCTTCGCATAGGGCAGTTTAATGCTTTCATACAGGAACGAAAATTAATTTACCAGCTAATCGAAGCAAAAAGCTACATATGAGCCCCATTTTAAGCAATTCGAGCCACAAGTACTATTTTCCAATATGTCAGTACCTAGTTTAATTCTCTTAGTGTTCCTGCTCATCTAAGCCAAAACGACCTGTTCAACAAATTTCAAGTAAATCAAACCACATATACGAGTCTTACGAAGTACTATTTTCGAATATGCCAGTCCCTAGTTTAGATCTCGTAGAAAAAATATTATTGCTTTAATCTAAGCTAAAAGCTGTCTACGTACCAAATTTCAAGTAAATTGAACCTCATATACGATTCTTACGAATAGCTCAGTCCACAGTTCATTTGCCGAAGAGAAAATAAGGGTCCCAACTAATCTAAGAAAAAGCTACCTATGACCCACATTTAATGCAAATCGAATTCCAAGTACTATTTTCGACTATACCAGTCCCTAAATTAATTCTCGTAGAGAAAATCAGTGTCCCAGCCAAAAGAAAAAAGCCAGAAAATCTAACCATAAATACCATACTCGAATAGGTCAGTTCTATGCTTATATTTCGGAGAGAACATTAACGTTCCAGCTTGTCTAAGCAAAATGCTACCTATGAACCAAATTTGAAGCAAATCGAACCGCAAGTACTTTTATCGAATATGTCAGGACCTAGTTTAATTCTCGTAGAAAAAATGGCTATTCGAAGCCAAAAGATACATATGTACCAAATTTCAAGAAAATCTAATTATTGTTGCGTAACTGGCCTTTGGGGCAAGAAGGCGGTGGCATGCTAGTTGGCCCAGGCTAGCTCGACGGCCTATGGGGCGGGTCTTTCGCCAATTCTCCTTGCCTACAGCTACAACAAACAAATTTAAAGGTTCATACCTAAAAAATTGTGTTGGGAAAGAGGAAGGAATGGGAGTAAGAAAGGGAAATTAAAAGATCATGTCCGTGTCAGGTGGAGGCGCCCACCCCTCACTAGTGTATGACACACCTGTCCTTGGACTTCACCATGGCCCCGAGTTTTATCCTGACATAGTTCGTTATTCGTTTGTCGTCTGTCAGTAAGTCATGTCAGGTATCTCACCCATATCCTCTTGTATGCTGCGGCAAACCCGACACCAGCCTACAAAGAAAATGTGTCTATTCCATTTTAAATAAAGAAATATTCTCAACAGAATTTCATATTTTCCTTACTTTTTCTTTATTATAAAATTTAATAGGAATTCACAATTTGAATATTTACTTATCAAATTTTTATTCTATACAATACATCCATACACTATACTAAATATACTTCACTTTCCTTCTAATGTTCAATTCCTTTTATTATTATTGTATAGAATATTAACTACAGCATTTAATGCTGCTCAACAATAAAAGTATGGCATCCTCTGTTATAGCTCATTGGGCATAGGCGAACAGTAGAACAAAGAAAATTAAAAAAATTTTACTACGACATTCTCTAAATTTTTGCAATTATTCCCTTGTCATATATTTTTCAACATAGTGATATAACTTGTAAATACCAATTGTGTAAATTTAATAATAATTAATAAATTTTTATATGCATTTCGGCTCGTCCATTTTTATTGCACACCATATTGCACGCGTCGTGATCACTATCGCGTTTAAGCAAATACTTTTTTGCAAATCATTTCGCAAACTACCATATCGTATACAACTGGCAAGAGCAAAACTGTGTGAGCCTATATTCGTAGAAGAATAATTTTTATAAATGCCAACTTACACCTTATAAATTTGTGTGAGCCTTCAACAAGTGGATGCCTGAAAGCGTGTCCAAAACTATCAAAGCAAGTTGGCAAGAGCACATCAGTGTGAGCCTTCAACATCTGGTCGTCTAGAAGTGCTTCCAGAAAGCAAACTACTGCCAAAAAGGCAATCATGGAGAAACTAAAAGCACAGAGGCAAACACCAGCACCAAATCATACTTAAAATGAAATCAATATTTTCACGCCACGGAATACCTGCTATCATTGTTTCGGATAATGGTCCACCTTTTTGTTCAAATGAATTTAAAGCTCTTTGTGAGGAGTGGGGAATACAGCATAAGCATCCAGTCCGTACTTGCCTCGATCAAACGGTCTAGCCGAAAGATCAGTGCAAACAATAAAAAATATCCTTAAACATGCCTAGTCCAAGTGAATTATTAATGTAAAGAAAACTTAGAACAAAATTACCAGCAATGTCAAAAAATTTTGAAACGGTAATTGTTGATAAAAAGTTATATGAAAAAAACAAATAAAAAAGATAAGTCAAATATCAGCAAAAATATTTAACAAAACAGCAAAGTCATTAAAACCTATAGAAAGAGGAGAACATGTGATGTACAAAAAATCACCTGCATCAGTTTGGCATCGATGTTAATAATGAAAATATAACCTAAAAAGTACGTAGAAGTAATAAAGATTCCTATGTAACTAAAAAGGGCAGGAAAATAGTAAAACCAAATAGGCTGGAATATGGAAAAAACTAAGTAGACCTTTAATTAATTAAATGAATTTATATAACTTTTTAGATTAACCTAAAAATGTGTATTTAATTACAAACAATTAATATTTCCATTTAAATATTATAAAACATTGTTTACAGAAAGGAAGATGTTATGTAAAGTGAACTTATTTAAGCTAATTACATTTCTTACATCTATCTCTTTATATATATATTATTTAGTAGTACTCTGAACTACCCTATTATAACCTATCTATTCTATCTCATCTACTTGTACTCTATGTAATACATATTAGCTTTAATTCAATAAAGAGACATTTTATAATTTTTTTTTTTAATTTTTTTTTTTTTCTGAATGAACAATATGTCGAGAATACTATGTACAAATTTTAAGTCAATCCGAGTAGAACTAACGGAGTTACAGCGTTTCAAACGACCGGCCGTGCTACCTGATTTTTATACGCTGTCAAGAATAGAAAGAAAAAAACTCTTGCTGATTACCTCGAAAAATACATCACCTTTAAAATGCCTATCAATTTTTTTGTTTCAGATAATCCGGTAACGAGTTATAATGTACACCGCAAAACCACTTTTTTTCAAGGCATCTCTGAGGATTCACCGTCACCGGCTTATTTATTAATATTTTTCTTTGAAATTTTTTTTTGACATACTTCAAAAGTTGTACAATAATATGTAATAAAATTTTATAAAATTATATTATTGATGTCGCCGAAAAAAAATCATCAAAATATGCGGTTTTCTCGCCTTTACGAATTGGAAAACACCTAAAAAAAACTACTTCGGTCAATACATCTCTCCAGCTTCGGTGATAAGCGCAAATCTAGCGCGATCATTTGCTACAATGGTACAAAAATGCATTCTCTGTTCAAGGCAGCAGCAGATTTATCAGTGTAAGAAGTTCATCGACATGGATGTGAATGCGAGGCGCAGTCTGGTCCAGAGAAGCAACATATTGTAACGAACTTGCTAAATTCACCTCGATTATTCTCCTTTTTGTTCGAGTCCGATCACTGGATTACTAACAAACTCCCAAGATTTATTTGTTTGGCTTTTTGTCTTTCAGGAATTTATTTCTACAATTTTGTCTTTAGCCAACGGCTTATTTTACAATTATTTATACACAATTATTATCTCCTTCACTCAGCTTATCCGTTTCTCAAACACACACAGCTCACAGCAGTGTTAACTCCACTAAGTTGTCTACTCGTCTCTTCTTGCGATAGCGGCTGCCTCTCTTTTTATACCTGTAGATGACCTATCCATTCTGTTCACGCGCTTAAGGATAGGCTCATTGTTCGTTTGCCTGCGGTAGCTGCAGCTACTCCGTTCATCCTTAACGACGTGGAATTTCCTTTTGTTTGTCCTTGGTATGGATAATTTGCATTATACAGCCGCTTCTTTATTTTCTGTCCTTCCGGGAATTGCATTTATATCGTCAACAGTTTTGTTTGTCCTTGGTATGGGATTTTCGTCACAATATGCTATAATTGTTTACTGCCAGATCACCGCGCATTAAATTGTAAGAGATCAACGTGTAGAAAATATGGGGCAAAACACAACACACAACACAACAGAAGATGCACCCATTGTTAGTGCAAATAGCACACAGCAGAAAAAGCGGCTGTTCACGTTGATGCCAACAGCGATAGTCATGGTACGCCATAGATACGAGCGCTTTGCTAGATTCAGGATCACAAGGCACGCTTATAACCGAATCATGCGTGCAGCGGCTGCAGCTGAAACGAATCATTGATAAAACTATTTTGTATGGAGTTGGTTCAGCCAGTGGAAGTCATACTAGAGGAAAGGTCGAATTAACCATCGAGGCGGCTTAATATGGCACCATTATTCGAACAGAGGTATTATGTTTACTAAATTTGACTCACACTTTGCCTCCATATGATATAAGTCCACATAATTGGACATTTTTAACGACAATATTCTTGCAGATTCTTCATATGCCAAGCCTGGTAAAATTGACATTATACTGGGCGCAGATGTCTTCCCAAGATGTCTACTATCAGAGAAGTTGACTCATCCTCTCCATCCGCAGTCCACACAATTTTCGGTTGGGTTATTATGGGTAATATAAAAGAAGAAAAGGATCAACATATTATAGCTGCACATACGTGTGTAGATTTGAATCAGTAACTTCAAAGGTTCTGGGGAACCGAATATCTGCAAGAACCAACTAGTCGTTGAGCTTCCCTTAAAGTATGATGAGATTAAATTAGGGGAGTCACGGTCTACTGCATTGAAACGACTTTATGCAATGGAGCGTCGAATCGGTGGTGATTCGTTAATAAAGGAAGATTATGTAAAATTTATGAGCGAATATATAGAGTTGGGGCATTTGGAGGTTTGCAGTGCGTCAAGCGATCACAGAGAGTACTTTTTGCCACACCACGCGGTAGTTAAACCAACAAGTACAACAACAAAACTGCGGGTAGTGTTCGACGCGTCCTGTAAGAGTTCGAATGGATTGTCACTCAACGACAACTTGTTAGTCGATCCAACTATACAGAAGGATCTCTTAGAAATTATTAGCAAATCCAGGAAGTACAAGGTTGGATTTTCTGTTGATATTGAGAAAATGTACCGGCAAGTGTCGGTACATCCAGATGACCGGCCTTTGCAACGTATATTGTGGTGATGTTAAGCGATCGAAGAGCCAACTGTTTACGATCTTCGAGCCGTAACGTATGCCACTACGGCTGCACCTTTATTAGCAATTAGGACACTGCAGCAAGGAGCAAATGATTATTCGAATGAATATCCTGACGCAGCTTCTGCAATCTTGAATAACTTTTATGTAGACGATTTTGTGTCATGTGCTGATGCAGTGAAACTTAAAAACGCCGTGTGCTCAGTTTTATCTATGGCAGGATTCAAGCTACGTGAATGTTCATCATTATTGGGCACCATTAATCTCGATGATTGTGAAAAATCTCCGGATACAATAATTGAATCTTCAAACAATGTAAAAACACTTGGTCTGCTGTGGGATACTTCAACTGACAGTTTTAAGTACAAGGTAAGTCTTGAAAATATAACATTAAAAGTCACAAAATGTAAGATATTATAAGATATCGCTAGTATATTTGACCCAATTGGATGGATTTCTCCGATCGTTATTAAACTGAAGATTTGTATGCAAAAATTGTGGCTGAAGGGCGTACATTGGGATAAAGAACTATCACGTGAGCTATACAGCGAATGGTATGATTACCGGCAGAATATCAATGGGTTCTCGGACGCGTCCGAAGTAGCATTCGCAGCAGCGGTGTATGTACGTATACAGCCGATAAATGGTGAAATATTAACCACCTTACTTACGGCTAAAACTAGGGAAGCTCCGGTGAAGCAAGTCACGTTACCAAGGCTTGAGTTGTGTGCTGCACACTTACTGGTGAAATTGATGACAAAGGTAAGACCACCATCGACGGTGGAAAACATTCATAGCTAATAGAACGTCTCAAATCATGGACGTCATACCATCTAACAAAAAATTCGTCAAAATCCATCGCAACAGAATCCTGCAGAAGATGGCCTATTTCGCGTTGGAGGTAGGATTATAAACGCTAACAATAACTAAGACAACTAAAAGCATCCATTAATTATCCACAGAAATAGTCATTTGACCCAACTTATTGTAATGTATCACCATCTGAAGCACCTACATGCTGGAAATCGTCAACTTCGTTACTTCCTTGAACTACGATACTGGATACCAGGAGGTGCATGCATAATTAAACGATGTATATTTAAATGTACAACTTGTATGAGAGTACGTGAAATAGCATAACAGCAATAAATGGGTAATCTTCTTCAATACCGGTTAAGTCAAGGGACAGCCTTTCTCAATACGAGCGTATACTACGCCGGTCCGCTACAAGTTCGTTCTTGGAAGGGACGAGGATCCAGCTATACAAATGTTGGTTTGCCCTATTCGTATGCCTCGTGACTGGGGCTGTCCATATTGAGTTCGTTACTGAACTCTCAACACCTGCTTTTATTGCATCACTTCGTCTATTTTTCGCCAGACGCGGAAATCCCTTGCACATATTCTCAGACAATGGCACCAATTTTGTGGGGGCCAATCAGCAACTGCGCGAGTTCTTCGTCGCATTCACAACAAAGGAAGATATTTCAAAGGAATTATCATATCAGCAAATTCAATAGCATTTTTCACCACCATGTGGTCCACATTTTGGTGGTCTCTGGGAGACTGGAGTCAAATCCGTTAAGTATCACCTAAAACGCGTTCTAAATGAAGCAGCAACTACATATGAGGAAATGCATACAGTACTTTGTGAAATTGAATCTTGCCTAAATTTCCGGCCACTGTGCATTAAAATCGAGGGAGATGTAGATCCTTTAACTCCAGCTCATTTTTAGAAAACTTGATGAAGAAAACTTTGGAAAACTTTGGAAGAAATGGTCCGTGGAATGCACAAGCCAGTTACAACAACGACCTAAGTGGGCCCAAAAACTTAAAAATATAGCCATTGGATTGGACAAAGTAAATACAAAATTTTTGACTTTGAACGACATTCTCCCAATTTTTGCAATTATTCTCTTTTCATATATTTTACAACATAGTGATATAACGTGTAAATACCAATTATGCAAATTTAATAATAATTAATAAATTTTCATATGCATTTGAGCTCGTTAATAATAAGTTACATTCCGTTTTTATTTCAGCAATTTATAAAGAAGACAATTAGTATTACTTTTGTTTTTTGTTTGTTTGTTTTTGAATCATATTTTTTTATATTCTTATTTCTTCAAATTTATATATCTTTGTTCTCCCCTTTTTTGTTTCGACACTCTAAGTTTATCCTAATATGTATATAAGCTCACGGCTCTCATTGATATCTTTCATAAGTCCCACGATGCTAGCGCCATCATACCTGGAAACATGGAAAGCTTGAAGGAAAAGTACACATACGTATTATACATAAAAAGATATTGCTATGGGACAAGGGTTTAGTTGTGGCTTTGCTGACTTTAGTTTTCAATGGAATTCGATCGCGTATAAAACATATATATCTATATAAAATCCACGAGTAAAAAAAGATATTGTGGGAAGTTTAAAATTGTAATAATATGGGTAACCTAATTCAAATAAATGAAGCAAATAAATTATAATTAAAATATTTATGAAAAGTTATGAAAAAATAATATATTCATAGAATATAAAGAAAAGACTAAAATATAAAAAAAGTTTAAAAGCGGAACGAAGTAAAATGTGGAATTGAACAGTAGAATAAAAAGTGATTGCAATGAAAAGGAGAATCTTTTAGCTAGTACTATTTTCGAGTATGTCAGTCCCTAGTTCAGTTAACGTAGAGAAAATAGCAAAAACTACATATGTACTAAATTTCAAGAAAATCTAACCGTAAATAATTTTTTTTTTTTGAAAAGATCGGTCTGAGGTTTACTTCCCAGAGCGGAAAGTAGTGTTCCATCTAATCTAAATAAAAAGCTACCTATGTACCAAATTTCAAGTAAAGCGAACCACAAGTACTATTTTCGAATTTGCCAGTCCCTAGTTAAGTTCTCGTACAGAAAAAATATATTCGTGCTAATTTAAGCCAAGAGCTACTTTGCACCAAATTTTATGAAAATTAGTCTCTAGTTTAAATGAGTAAATAAGTGTCTCAGCTAACCTAAGCAAAAAGCTAACTATGTAACAAATTTCAATTAAATCGAGAAACATATACGATCCTAACGGTCAGTCCCTAGTTTACTTCCCAAAGAGAAAAAACCACAAATATTATTTTCGAATATGTCAGTCCCTAGTTCATTTCTCGTAGAGAAAATAGCGTTTCAGCTCATCTAAGCAAAAAGGTTGCTATGTACCAAATTTCAAGTAAATCCAACCACAAGTACCTTTTTCGAATATGTCAGAGCCTAGTTTATTTTTATTAGAAAAAAATAGCTTTGCTTCTAGTCTAAGCCAAAAGCTCCCTTTGCACTAGATTTCCAGAAAATCTAACCATATACTACATGACTCTTACGAATAGGTTAGTTCCAGGTTTACTTCGCTAAGAAGAAAGTAGTGTTGTAGCTAATCTAAGCAAAAAGCTATCTCTATACCAAATTTCAAGTAACTCGAAACACTAGTACTATTTTCGAATAGTTCAGTCCCTATTTTGATTCTCTTAGGGAAAGATAGTGTTCCTGCTCATATAAGCCAAAATTCAAGTAAATCAAACCACATATACGATTTTTACGAATAGCTCAGTCCCTAGTTTGCTTTCCGAAGAGAAAATGGGGGTCCCAACTAATCTAAGCAAAAAGCTATCTATGAACCACAATTAATGCAAATCGAATTGCTAGCACTATTTTCGAATATACCAGTCCCTTGTTTAATTCTCGTAAAGAAAAATACTTTTTCCTGGCAAAAGCTACCTATTCACCAAATTTCAAGGAATACTAACCATAAATATAATTTTTTCGAATAGGGCAGTTTAGTGCTTACATTCCGGAGAAAAAATTTATGTTCCAGCTAATCCAAGAAAGAGTTACACATGTACAAAATTTCAAGAAACTCGAACCACTAATACAATTTTCAAATATGTCAGTCACTACTTTGATTCTCGTATAGAAAATAGTTTTGCTGTTAATCAAAGCCACAAGCTACATATGTACCGAATTTCAAGAAAATCTAACCATAAATACCAGAAGAGTAAATAATTGTCCCAGCTAATCTAAGGAGAAAACTAACTATTTACCAAATTTCACGTAAATCGAACCACATATACGACTCTCACGCTAAGTCCCTAGTTTACTTCCCGAAGAGAAAAATAGTGTTCCAGCTAATCTAAGCATAAAGCTAACTATGAACCAGATTTTAAGCAAATCGCGCCACAAGTACTATTTTCGAATATGCCAGTCCCTAGTTTATTTCTCATAGAAAAAATAGTATTGCTTCTAGTCTCAGCCAAAAGCTACCTTTGCACAAAATTTTATGAAAAATCGAACCATAATTACGTATCTTACGAATAGGTTAGTCCCTAGTTTACTTCCCGAAGAGTAATAAGTGTAATCTAAGCAAAACGCTACCTATGAAACAAATTTCAAGTAACTGGAACCACATATAGCTCAGTACCCGGTTTACTTCCGAAGAGAAAAATAGTGTCTCTGCTAATCTAAACAAAAAACTACATATGAACCAAATTTCAAGAAAATCTAACCAATAGTACTATTTTCAAATATGTCATTCCCTACTTCAATTCTCGTTGAGAAAATAGTGTTACTACTAATCAAAGCCACGGGCACATATGTATTTACCAAATTTCAAGAAAATCTAACCAAAAATACGATACCCAAATAGGTTAGTTCCATGCTTACATTCCGGAAATAACATTAATGTTCCAGCTAATCTAAGCAAAAAACTACCTATGAACCAAATTTAAACAAATCGAACCACAAGTACTATTGCCGAATATAACAGTCCCTAGTTCAATTCTCGTAGAGAAAAAGAGTGTTTTTTTTAAAGGCTACATATTCACCAAATTTCAAGGAAATCTAACCATAAATACCTTTTTTTCGAAAAGGACAGTTTAATGCTTACATTCCCTAGAGAAAACAAATGTTACAGCTAATCTAAGCAAAAAGCTACCTATGAACCAAATTTAAAGCAAATTGAACCACTAGTACTGTTTTCCAATATGTCAGTCTCTAGTTTAATTCTCTTAGAGAAAGATAGTGTTTATGCTAATCTAAAAGCTACATTTTCAGCAAATTTTATAAAAATCTAACCATACACATGATTCCTAAGAATAGGTTAGTTCCTGGCTTACTTTCAGAAGGGAAAAGTAGTTCCCCAGCTAACCAAAGCCAAAAGCAACATATGCACCAAATTTCAAGAAAATCTTTAAATAAATAAAAAAATTTCGAATATGTCAGTCCCAGGCTTACTTCCCAGAGAAAAAAAATAGTGATCCAGCTGATCTAACACAAGTACTGTTGTCGAATATACCGGTCCCTAGTTTAAGTCTCGTAGAAAAAAATAGTGTCTAGCTAATATAAGCAAAAAGCTACCTATGAACCCAATTTGAACCAAATTGAACCACTAGTACTGTTTTCCAATATGTCAGTCTCTAGTTTAATTCTCGTAGAGAAAATAGTGTTCTGTTTTGAAAACCTATCCATAGTACGATTCTTACGAATAGGTTAGTCCCTAGTTTAGTTCCCGAAAAAAAAAAAATAAGTGTCCCAGCTAATTTAGGCAAAATATTCCTATGTATCAAATTTTAAGTAAATCCAACCACAAATACGATTTGTACGAACAGCTCAGTCCCTAGCTTAATTCCCAAAGGGAAAATAAGTGATCCAGCTAGTCTAAGCAAAAAGCTACCTATTAACCAAATTTGAAGCAAATCGAACCACAATTACTATTTTCGAATATATCAGTCCCTAGTTTAATTCTCGTAGAAAAAAACAAAGTGTTTATGCTAATGTAAAACAAAAGCTATCTTTGTACTAAACTTTACGAAAATCTAGCCATACACATGCTTCTTAAGAATAGGTTAGTCCCTGGTTTGTTTCCCGAAGAGAAAAGTAGTGTCTCTGCTAATCTAATCAAAAAACTACATATATACCAAATTTCAAGTAATTCGAACCACGATCGAAGTACTATTTTCAAATAGGTCAGTCCCCAGTCTAATTATTGTAGAAAAAAATATCATTCCTGCCAATCAAAACCAAAAGCTACCTCTTCACAAAATTTCAAGAAAATCTAACTATAAATAACAGTTTTTCAAAAAGGGTAGTTCCAGGCCTACTTTTCGCAGAGAAAAATAATGTTCCAACTAATCTAAGCCAAAAGCTGAATATTTACCATATTTCATGAGAATCTAGCCATATATACGATTGTTACGTGCTATTCTTTCATAGTTTACCTACCGAAGAGAAAACTGTAGTTTCTGCTTGTCTGAGCCAAAAGCTTCATACGCATCAAATTTCAAGAAAATCTAACCATAACTACCATTTTTTCGAAGAGGTTATTCCCAGGCCTACTTGCCAGAAAAAATTGGCTTCCAGCTAATCTAAGCAAAAGGCTATCTATGAACAAAATTTGAAACAAATCGAACCACAGTTTATGAAAATCAAACCATACACATGCTTATTAAGAATAGGTTAGGCCCTGGTTTAATTCCCGAAGAGAAAAGCTATATATGTACCAAATTTCAAGAATATCTAGCCATAAATAAAAATTTTTTGAAGAGGTCATTCCCAGCAAAAAGCTACCTATGAACCAGATTTTAAGAAAATCAAGGCATTAGCACTATTTTCAAATATACCAGTCCCTAGTTTTATTCTCGTAGAGAAAATAATGCTCATGCTAATTTAAGCCAAAAGCTACCTATTCACAAAATTTCAAAAAAATCCAACCATAAATAACAGTTTTTCTAAAAGGGTAGTTCCAGGCCCACTTTCCAGAGAGAAAAATAATGTTCCAACTAATCTAAGACAAAAGCTACCTATTTACCATATTTTATGAAAATCTAGCCATATATACGGTTCTTACGAATGGCACAGTCCCTGGTTTACTTGCCATATAGAAAACTAGTGTTCAAGCTTTTCTGAGGCAAACGCTTCATATGCACCAAATTTCAAGAAAATCTAACCATAAATACCATTTTTAAGAGGTCATTCACAGGCTTGCCGGCCAGAAAAAAAATAGTGTTCCAGCTAATCTAAGCCAAGAGCTACCTTTGCAGCAAATTTTATGAAAATCTAACCATACACATGCTTCTTAAGAATAGGTTAGTCCCCAGTTTACCTCCCGAAGAGAAAAGTAGTTTCCCAGCTAACCAAAGCCCAAAGCTACATATGTATGTAGCAAATTTGAAGGAAATCAAACCACAAGTACTATTTCCGAATATGTCAGTCCCTAGTTCAATTCTCGTAGAGAAAATAGTGTTGCTACTAATTAAAGCCAAATACTACATATGTACCAAATTTCAAGAAAAGCTAACCACAAATACCATTTTCGAATATGTCAGTCCCTAGTTTAATTATCGTAGAGAAAAATAGTGTTTTTGCCAAAAGCTACCTATTTACTAAATTTGAAGGCAATCTAACCATAAATATCGTATTTCGAATAGGGCAGTTCCATGCTTACTTTCCGGAGAGAAAAATAATTTTCCAGTGTAGCTAAGCCAAAAGCTACATATTTTAAATATTTCATGAAAATTTAACCATACATACGATTCTTACGAATAGCAGAGTCCCTGGTTTACTTACCGAAGAGAAAATAAGTGTCTCAGCTGATCTAAGCAAAAAGCTACCTATGAACCGAATTTCAAGTAAATCGAACCAATAGTACTATTTTCGAATATGTCAGTCAGTAGTTCAATTCGCGTACAGAACACTAGTGTTGCCAATAGCTACATATTGTGACGGAAATTCCACGTACTAAGTACAGACAGAGAAGAGGCATTATGATGGAAATTCCACGTACTTAGGACAGGCAAAAGAAATGGCAGTATGATGGAAATTACCCGTACAAAGGATAGATGAAAAGGACGGTAGCAACTACTGTAGGTAGACGTGTTAGCGCATGAACGGAATGTTTGGATCATCGTTAAGGAAAAACGGTGCGGTTGCAGGCAAACGAATACTCAGTCTATCCTTGAGCGCATGAACAGAATGTTTGAACCATCGTTAGATATCAGAGGACCGGCAGCAGTTATTGCAGGCAATCGAGTTGAAGACTCAGTTGTAATAACACTGGTGCAAATATAGAATAGAGGAGCTAATTGAGACCAAAGTCAACGAATTGGGAGGTCGGCAATACAAATTAGAGGAGCTAATTAAGATCAAAGTCAACGAATTGGAAGGTCGTGTCCGCGATTAGCACTTGAATCGTCCGACTATTTCGATAAATGCTCCAGGTTGAAAACAGCCTCCTTTGACGGCAAAATTCCTTTCCAGGTCTTTAAGCTCCAATTCGAGAAGACGTCCAAAGCAAGTAACTGGAGCACTGAGGAAAAATCCTCTGCACTATTCGTTGCGGAAATTTTGTAAACAAAAAGTGATGGACTCATCCCAGTGAGAGTACTAGCTGATTTCAAATCACCAATGAAACTTCGAAGAGGAACTGTATTGAGGCAATGTCAACAGGTAGACGCCATAATTAATTGCAGAGATGTACCTAAAAGCGGTTATTTTGGCATGAAGGATGTTGAGGACAACGTAGATGCATGGACGCAAGGGTTGGAAGACGAATACAAGCATAAGGCCAAGCAACTTCTGGGCAAATACTCCAATATATTCGACAAGGATGGCAACAACCCAGGCAGGACCAACGTTGTTAAGTCTCCCACTAGCCGAACGTGAAGGCGTAAATCAAATAATAAAGGAAATGAGAAAAAGCGGTGTTATTGAACTATCGGAAAGTCCATGGAGCTCGCTGGTAGTACTCGTGAAGAAGAAAGATGGCCAACTGCGGTTCTGCGTGGACTATCGGAGACTAAATGATGTAACAAAGAAGGACAGCTATCCTTTGCCCAGGATCGATGATACTCTAAACTCGTTAGCTGGCACAGAATGGTTCTCAACACTCAACCTTAAGAGCGGCTATTGGCAAGTGAAAGTAACTGAGAGAGATAAGGAGAAATCTGCCTTTAGTGCTAGAAACGGTATTTGGCAATTCACGGTGATGTTCTTTGGACTGTGCAACGCTCCTGCAACCTTCGAAAGATTGATGGATCATGTGCTTAAGGGACTACATTGGAAAACTTGTTTGGTGTATCTTGACGACATCATCGTACTGGGCAAAAGCTTTGAGGAACACTTGGACAATTTGGAGGAAGCTTTTCAGAGGATAGTTATCGCTGGCCTTAAACTTAGTCCTAAAAAGAGCTTGCTATTCAAGAAAAACGTTAATTATCTAGGTCATCATGTAACAACCAAGGGCGTCTGTACAGCAATGGAAAAGATAAAAGCAGTGAAGGATAGGCCAAGGCCCAGGAATTTGCATGAATTACGGATCTTTCTGGGGCTGTGTACTTACTATCGCCGATTAGTTCCGAATTTTTCCAGTGTTGTTAATAGTCTCCATTAGCTGAACAGGAAAAATGGATCCTTTGAATGGAACAAAAAACAAGAGGAGGCTTTGCAAGCTCTGAAGGAAAAGCTATGTACTGCAGCTATGCTAGCTTGCCCGGTTTCAGGTGTAACATTCATGCTGGATACAGATGTTAGTGGCTATGCCCTAGGATGTGTACTTTCACAAGCGATTGATGGAAAGGAGAAGATAGTTGCTTACTATAGCCGGTCTATTGGGAAACCAGAGCAGAACTTCTGCATGCACGGAGAGAACTATTAGCGTTGGAGGGTTGCATAAAACATTTCCACAAGTATCTGTACGGTCAACATTTGGAAGTTAGAACAGATCCTGCAGCGCTACAGTTCAAGAATCCTTTAGAATAGCTAGCCCGATGGATTGAAATACTGCAAAGCTATGACTACATTATAGAGCACCGCAAAGGGAATACCCACGGGAATGCTGACGCCATATCTCGTCGATCATGCAGCTTGGAATTAAGCACTGATCCAGAGCAGAAGGTAAAGAAGACATAATAAACGTCCGATTATTGAGAATTACACCAGCGGAAGAGTGGGAGTCCAGTCATCCACGGAAAAGTCAGCAGGAAGATCCAGATTTGGAACATTTAATGCATGGACTGGAGATGGAAAAACGGGCCCAATAAGGAACAAATGGCAGCAGAAAGTCCAATAGCAAAGGCATGCAGGGCACAATGAAGTAGTTTAGAGTTGACATCCGGCTGTTTGCATATAGTATGAGAAAGTGAAGATGGCCAGTGCTCTCGAAAGCTAATAGTAGTTCCGAGGTTAAGGATTCCAGACGTTCTCAAGTAGAGGGCACTTAGGCATTACGAAAACGTTGGAAAAGATCAATCTGGGGTTCTACTGGGTTGGTTGTCGTCAATCTATCGCTGAGTAGATTGCTAACTGCAAGGAGTCAGATGAAGTAGACGGAAGGTCGAGGACAAACATCAGGATGATTGGGATATCCACATAGCGCTGTTCCTGATCGGCTATTGGTGAGCGGTGCACGCAAACACCCGCAAGGATCCTCATCGGTAGTGAACTTCGGTTGCCCAGTGATTTGAAGTTTAGAGTAAATGGCGATGGAAGAAGGATTGGGAAGAATGCGTCAAATGCCCCAGAGGAAGAGCTGAGAGAGATACATGGTCTTGTGAGACAGCGAACCGAAATTACGATAAAGGTAAGATATGATAAGGCGATGAACTCCAAGGGTTTCCAAGACGGATAGTTAGTGCTGCTGTGCAACCCACAACGAAAGAAAGGGTTGTCCTCGAAGCTGCAATGCAATTGGGAGGGCCCATACAAAGTAATCAAACGGCTGAACGACGTAGTGTATCGAATACACATTGGGCATATGGAACAGATAGAAATTACAAATACAAAGGACAGACAAAAGAAGTGACAGTATGATGCAAATTCCTCGTACTAAGGACAGACTAAAGAAGTGGCAGTATGATGGAAATTTCCCGTACAAAAGACAGATGAAAAGAGCGGCAGTAACTACTGCAGGTAGACGAGCTAGCGCTGAACGGAATGTTTGGACCATCGTTAAGGATAAATGGAGCGGCTGCAGCTACCGTAAGCAAACGAATAATCAGTCTATTCTTGAGCGCGTGAACAGAATGTTTGAACCATCGTGAGGTATAAAAGGAGCGGCAGCAGCTATTGCAGGCAATCGAGTTCAAGACTCAGTGAATTATTGTTTGATAAAGATTTGTAAAGTAAACCATAGTGCATAGTGAAGAAAATTGTAATTTATTGTAGACAAAATAAACGTTGAGTAAATTCCTGACGACGAACAAATCTTGAACTATTGTTTAGCAATCTAGTGATCGGACTCGAAATATTTTGGAAATCATCGAGGGTAGCTACGAAAAACGTTCTAACATGTAATAAATTTTACGCAAATCTAACCATATACTACATGATCCTTAAGAATAGGTTAGTGCCTGGTTTACTTAATGCAGAGAAATTAGTGACATAGCTAATCTAAGCAAAAAGCTACCTATGAACCACTTTTAATGCAAATCGAAATAAAAGTACTATTTTCGAATATACCAGTCCCTAGTTTAATTCTCGTAGAGAAATTCGTGTTGCTACTACTCAAACCACAAGCTACATATGTACCAAATTTCCAGAAAATCTAACCATAAATACCATGCCCGAATAGGTCAGTTCATGCTTACATTCCGGAGAGAACATTAATATTCCAGCTAATCCAAGCAAAAAGCTACCTAAGAAATCCAATTTGAAGCAAATCGAACCACAAGTACTATTGTCGAATATACCAGTCCCTGGTATAATTCTCGTGGAGAAAAATAGTCTCCCTGCTAAAAGCTACCTGTTCACCAAATTTCAAGGAAATCCAACCATAAATACCCTATTTTGAATGAACAGTTAAATGCTTACATTCCGGAGAGAACATTAATATTCCATCTAATCTAAGCAAAAGCTACCAAAGAAAATCCAAACATAAATACCACTTTTTTGAAGAGGTCATACCCGGGCTTACTTCCCAGAAAGAAAGAGTGTTCCAGCTACCTACGAACCAAATTGAATGCAAATCGAACCACAGGTACTATTTTCGGATATATATAATCTAGTTTAATTCCTGTAGAAAAAATAGTGTTTAAGCTAATGCAAACCAAAACTATCTTATTAAATTTTATGAAAATCTAACCATATACATGATTCTTCAGAATAGGTTAATCCCTGGTTTACTTCCCGAAGAGAAAAGCTAGTGAACCAGCTAATCTTTACAAGAAAGAAATTTCAAGTAAATCGAAACACTGGTATTATTTTCGAATATGTCAGTCCCTAGTATTATTAATGTAGAGAAAAATAGTGTTCGTGCTAATCTAAGCCAAATAATATCTATTCACAAAACTTCAAAAAAATCTAACCATAAATACCCTTTTTTCTAGTAGAGCCTGCTTTCCGGAGAGAAAAATAATGTTCCAACTAATCTAAACCAAAAGCTATATATATACCATTATAATAATTTAATATTAAAAGCATGGTTTTAATTTGAATGTCAAAAAGTGAATGATGATTTCTTTATTCAAATTCTTTCTTTTATACAATTTTTTGGTTATATACATTCTTATTTACTATATTACATTTAACACTATATATTAAGTATATGTAGATATATAAACGCATTATGTATATATGTAAGCGCATTCGAATTCAATTGGTCGCTCACACATATACATATATAATAAGTGTGTAAAAATGCATTCTCAGCGTAAACACTTCAAGTGGAATTATTATTGCTGCGTTTGATTATTTGTTTATATTATTATATATCTACATTGTTAAAAAGTGTGGGAAAAGAATTTATTCAAAAGCAATTACATAATTAGTGCTTGGTATATTACACCTCCTTTCCCAAAAAGAATCGTTTATACGTTTCTAATAAATGAATAAGCGATTCTATTTCATTTAATGACTTATATTTTATTGCTCTCTTTTTTTTTATGTTTGGTAATTACTTATGTTACAAAGTTGTGGTTTTGTTTACATTTTTTTTTTTGTTTTTAAGTGCTCAAATTTTATTTGTTTGTTTGTAAATGTAAATAAAGAATTTATTGTAAAATTTTATGAGTAAGTGCAATGAACATTTTCGTCTTTATGAGTTTCATATTTGTATACATTTTAAAATTTTACTTTATATTTTTATGAGTTAAACAATAATGAAAAAGAGAAATGACATTATTCCAATAGCTTTAGCCTATTCTTATGTATTACAATTTTCTTATTTTTACTATTTTGTTCTATGTTTCCTAACGTATAATTGTAATTCTTATCAATATGTTTTATATTATATGGAATTAAAGTGTAATTATTATTTCTATCTATATTTCCTACCTTATAGGGCCCTTTATATCTACTTTCTAACTTATGACCTGCTTCATTTTTAACTAATACTAAATCTCCTATGTTTATTTCCTTATACTGAACATTTCTATCATAGTTAATTTTTTGTTTTTGTTTAGATTCCTGTACTAATTTCCTAGCTTTTTGTTGTGCTAATTGTAACCTATACTTAATTTCCTTATCATAAGCCTCATGATTATATACTGGGCTAATTACATTTTCTTTTAAAAATTCGTAAGTCAGAGGTGTCTTTCCAAAAACTAGTTCAAAAGGACAATAGCCGTGAACTGTTGAAGGTGTTGTATTGTAACAATACGAAAAATATTTAAGGTATTCATCCCAATCATCTTTGTCAATGGATATGTAGGAACGCACATATTCATTGAATGTTCTATGATTGCGTTCAACAGTACCTAAAGTTTGATGGTGGTAGGGTGTTGAGGTTTTGTGCTCTATTTTTAAGAGCTTACATAATTCCTCAAGTAAATTATTTTTGTATTCTGTTCCCATATCCGTTATAATTGTTTTCATACAACCATAAATCAGAATGAAATGTTCGAATACAGCCTTAGCAACTGCTACAGCATGTTTGCTTTGGACAGGCACTGTAACCAAATATTTGGTTAGGTCACATATAATAGTGACTGCATATTCATTTCCATGTATTGATTTTGGTAATGGTCCTATTGTGTCAATTTGTACTACATCGAAAGCTTTTGGTGGTGTTTCCGTTATAGTCATTCGTTCTTTCAGGTGTTTATTGATTTTATTTTTATTGCAGTGGATGCAATTTTTTATATATTTTCTTATGTCATTTTTCATATTATTCCAATAATATTTTTGTATTATTTTGCTTGACGTACGATTTATTCCTGGGTGGCCACCAAAAACAGGATCGTCGTGGTATTTATGAAGAATTTCTTTAATTTCTTTGTTATTTGTCACATGCATAACCTCCGGAGTTAATACTATAATTAAATTTTTGAGAACTTTGGTACCAATTTCTTTAAATGTGTCTACCCGGGTATAATTATTCTTAAACAATTTGTCTCCTAAGGACAACTGTATTTTTCCGATTCCCAAATTGCCGGCTTCTTCCATAAGCCTGGCAAAGAATTGACCTAAGTCAATCTTCGCCTCAGCAATTAGGTTTTTTATATTAATTTTGCTACAAATTTTCTTTCCCTTTTTTGTGACTTTTTATTTCTTCATTTTTGTTACTGGAATTTTTATTATTATAGTTTTTATTAGTTTCCGATCTAGTCGTAACTTTTAGTATTTTACACGCTTCTACAGATATTTCCTTTAGATCTTTCATATCTATGCGTGATAATGCGTCTGCTACATAATTCTGTTTTCCCGCTATATACTCCAGTAATTTTGTTGGCGTATATGCAAGAGTGAATTTGGGTTGCCAGTTATTTCTGTGCAACTGTTGGTAAATTTTGATACTGCTTCGTTCATTGAAGTGAACGTTCCCGCTTGCATAATTGTTTTTACTTTATCGTTGGAGCAATTTTTACACATAGCCTTTACAGCTGATTGTGTAGCATACTTGTTTGCTAACTCTGGTATTAGTCCGTCAGATATGTATGCTCCTTCCAATGATTTTTTGAGCTTTTCAATCTCAGCAGTGTATTGATTTGCCGTTTTACTACGTTGTTGGATGTTCAGGAGTTTTGCTGTCAAAACTTCCACTGATTCACCCTTAATATTTGACTTTAATCTTTGTTTAATTTCCTGAATGGAAGATTCAGTGCTTATAATATTTCTAGCTGTCCCCCTGAGTTTAGTCTTTATCATAGATACTGCGATGGCCTCATCACTATCCTTGATTTGCTCCAGGATATCAAGGGCATCCAGAAAACTGGATAGATTTTCAGATTTTCCATCGAAATCTGGTAAGATCGATGATGCAGTTTTAATAAATTCTACGTTTGTCAATGGCATTTTGTCGCTTTCTGTTTGCGAATTTTTATCAATAATTTCAATTCCTCTAAATTGGGTTGAGTCTCGGGCAATAAGACAGAAAAATTTATTTCAATTTCTTTTTCAAATGTATTTGGGACCAATGTCTCGATGTTATATCTACCTAGTGAGGATACTAATTTGTCCCTGACACTGGAAAAATATTGTTGTGCTTCTAGCTGATGATTGGCAGTTAATTTTTTGTAGACCCCTTGTATAGTCTTTCCTATGTTATTTAATGACTGTAATATTGTGTTGAGATGCTTTAACACAGTTACTCGTTGTATGGTTGTATTCTTATTAATACACTTATAAGATTTTTCTGCCAAGGTCTTCTCTTCCACCAGTGTATTCAGAATGGTTTCCCATCTGTCCATTGGGGTATATATTTTTCCCTTGGGTTTAGACTTTGTCTAGACCATCTGCTCGGCTCATGTATTTTTTCTTTAAAAATTTGTTGTGAGACGAATATAATTTGAGTAATAAATTGAGGCAAGTGCAAATTGTTAATATTATTAACAAGATTTTAATAAAATTCAGTGTCTCAGTGTGGTCAACTATTTGGATTGAATTAATTACATTAGCATTAGGCTTTTCCAATTTGGATTCTTGGCCTCCCATTGCAAAAAAAAATAAATTTTTTTTTTCAATGCAAAAATTTATAAATTTTTATTTTTATTTTATTTTATTTCTTTATTTATTAACAAGCCTATGCTTAAAAGTAATTATTCTTTTATCTATAGCTCCGATAGATTATATTTTATCAAGGTTCTCCTAGTTTCTTCTATCAAGGTTGTAGGATACCTAACGTCTTCAAGGGTTGGTTCCCTAGTCATACCTATGTGCCCCCACCATTTTTTCAACCATACTAAATATTCTTTTTCTTCCTTGCTGTAATCTTTTAAGTTTCTTAATTTTCTAAGTTCCTCGAGTGTGTTTTCAAAATCTAAATTATCAATGGCACTGTTGATAGCCTCGTAATCAAGGTCATCGGGCAATGCGCTATCTTCTTTAATCTGTCTATCTATGTTCATGTTAAAAATTGTATTCTTTATCGGAGAGAGAAAAAGAAAAAAAAATTATTTGTTTAAACAGCAGGAATGTAATTCTTGCTCGTCAATAGGCTGCCGTTAGGCTGGCCAGAAGTTTTTATCTAATTATAATAATATATATATATGGTTTAGTAAGTATATATGTGCTTAACACAACTTGTTGATAATAGAGCACTTAATAAAATTTACAAATAACTATTGGCTTTCAATATCAATTTTGAGGAAATATCAATTTTAGTACAAAACAAATGTTTTTAAGTGTGATGAGTGGTTGAGTGAGTTTCACTGCTTCATTATAAACTGTATTTATGTATGTAGATAACTCCAAACACAATAACGACTTCTAGCTGCTGATAGATTTATGATCCTTGCGCACATTTTTATGTTGTTTTTCAGATGTTTGAATTGTCCAGTTGAAGATAATTTCGCTTGCTGCTTGGCCAGTGACTGGAACACAGTGTCACCTTGTTGATTATTTATGCTTTTTACTTTTGTTGCTAAATAAACTTCTTCTCACTGCTGTGATAACTACTGCTGCTATTTTCCGCTGTGATTATGATAAACTCACTTTCCGCTGTGATTATGAATAGACTTCTTCTCACTGCTGTGATAACTGCTGCTGCTATTTTCCGCTGTGATTATGATAAACTCACTTTCTTGCTTTGTTAATATTTTTATTTTTATTCTTGATTTTCCGACTTATACTCTGAATTTTTTTTTTATTCAAGAGTTTGCCTTATATAGCATTCGGCTGTCCTTCCATATAACTTTCGGCTGATTAGCCAGTTTTGTTATTGGGGATTCGCCATTTAGCTTTTTGGCTGTCAGTATTTTTAATTTCAAGAATTTGGCAGGATCGCCATATAATAATTTAATATTAAAAGTATGGTTTTAATTTGAATGTCAAAAAGTGAATGATGATTTCTTTATTCAAATTCTTTCTTTTATACAATTTTTTGGTTATATACATTCTTATTTACTATATTACATTTAACACTATATATTAAGTATATGTAGATATATAAACGCATTATGTATATATGTAAGCGCATTCGAATTCAATTGGTCGCTCACACATATACATATATAATAAGTGTGTAAAAATGCATTCTCAGCATAAACACTTCAAGTGGAATTATTATTGCTGCGTTTGATTATTTGTTTATATTATTATATATCTACATTGTTAAAAAGTGTGGGAAAAGAATTTATTCAAAAGCAATTACATAATTAGTGCTTGGTATATTACACCATATTTCATGAAAATCTAGCTATATATATGATTCTTACCAATAGCACAGTCTCCGGTTCACTTCCCAAAGAAAAAATAAGTGTCCCAGCTAATCTGGGCAAAAAGCTTCCTATGTACAAAATTTCAAGTAGATGGAACCACGTAGAAGATTCTTACGAATTTCTTAGTCCCTAGCTTACTTTCCGAACAGAAAATAAGTGTGCCAGCTAATCTAAACAAAAAGCTACCAGCGTACTAGATTTCAAGTAAGTCGAACCACAAGAGATATTGTCAATAGTTCAATTCTCGTAGAGAAAATAATGTTGCTACTACTAAGCTGAAATACATGTGCACTAAGTTTCAAGAAAATTTAACCATAAATACCGTTTTATCGAAGAGGGCAGCTCCAGGCTTACTCTCCAGAGAATAAAATAGTGTTCCAACTAATCTAAGCAACAAGCTACCTATGAACCAAATTTAATGCAAATCGAATCAAAAGTAATATTTTCCAATATACCAGTCCCTAGTTTAATTCTCGTTAAGAAAAATAGTGTGCCTGCTAAAAGCTACATATGCACCAAATTTAATGTTCCAGCTAATCTAACCAAAAGCTATCTATGAACCAAATTTGAAGCTAATCGAACCACTGGGACTATTTTCGAATATACCAGTCCTCAGTCCAATTCTCGTAGAAAACAAATTGTCTAAAGTTATGTGTTTATCGCGAAGAACAACTACTATTTACACTATAGATAACTACAATTTGGAGCAGGTTCACCGTTTTATTGACCTGGATATCACTATGGACCCTAAATTGAACTTCACATTGGTGTGTTAGTCAACAAAGCCAAGGGCATTTTGGCTTTTGTAAAACGGTGGTCAAAAGAGTTTAATGATCCTTATGTTACTAAAGCTTTGTATACAACATTAGCAAGAGCAATTCTTGAACACGGCTCGGTGATTTGGAACCCGAGTTATCAAATCTACTCTAATAGGATAGAGTCAATTCAAAAGCATATTTCTCCCTTTTACCTTAAGAGATTTGCATTGGGTTTCCCAGTATAATCTTTCTCCTTATACCAATCGTCTGAAACTTGTCAATCTCCCTACTTTCGCCAGTCGTCGGAAAATGCTTGGTGTAATTTTCATGAATACAATAATAACAGGCTCAATTTCTACCCCCTTCTTCTTTCTGAAATCAAATTTAATGGTCCGTTTAGAATGTCCTGATTTCTTTTTCTCCTTGCCTTCTGAAAACTTGTAAAACGAATTTTTAATTTCACGAGCCTTTTTATGATGCATTGTTTATATCTTGATTTCAACTCTCATTCAAGCACATTTGACCAATCTCCTCCATTTTTTCATATTAAGAAAACTATTTTGTAGACTCTCAACTAATCATTAAATAATATTTCATATTTGAACTAAGTTATTCTCATAAATCAGCTGACGAATTTTTATTCTGCAGCTGAAATTTTTAATTATCGACACTAAACAAACCCCTTCCTATCGTGATTCGGTATAAATGAAAAACAAAACAAGAATAGTTAATTAGGCCAAAACATACCATTGCACCAAATTTTATGAAAATCTAACCAAATACATGATTCTTAAGAATAGGCTAGACTCTGAATTACTTCCCACGGCAAAAAGGTACCTACGCACCAAATTTAAAGTAAATCGAACAACAAGTACTATTTTCTAATATGTCAGTCTCTTGTTCAATTCACATAGAGAAAATAGTATTGCTACTGATCAAAGCCAAAAGCTACATACATATATACCAAATTTCAATCTAACCATAATTAGCAAATTTTGAAGACGTCAGCCACCGGGTTACTTGCCAGAGAACTAATCCAAGCAAAAGGCTACCTATGAACCAAATTTCAAGTAAAGCGTACCACATATACGATTCTTACGAATATGCCAGTCAACAGTTCAATTCTCGTAGAGAAAATAGTTTTGCAACTAATCAGAGCCAAAGCTAAATATGTACCATATTTCAAGAAAATCAAACGATAAATACCACTACTAGGTCAGTCCCAGGCTTACTTCCCAGAGAGAAAAATAGTGCTCCCAACTAACCTCCGCAAAAAGAATATACAAATCTCTAGCTTAATTGCCTTAGAAAAAAATTGTGTGTCTGCTAATCTAAACCAAAAGTTACCTTAATACTAAATTATATGAAAATTTAGCCATATATACGATTCTAACGAATAGCTCAGTTCCCTGGTTTACTTCCCGAAGACAAAAGTAGTTTCCCAGCTAATCAAAGCCAAAAGCTACCTATTCACAAAATTTCAAGTAAAGCGAGCCACAAGTACTTTTTTCGAATATCTAACCATTAATATAATTTTTTCTAATAGGGTAGTTCCAGGCCTATTTTCCGGAAGGAAAAATAATGTTCCAACTAATCTAAGCCAAAACTTATAACTACTTATGAACCACATTTATAGCAAATCGAACCACAAGTACTATTTTAGAATATATCAAACCCCAATTTCAATTCCCTTAGAGAAATTAGTGTTGCTACTAATCAACGCCAGAAGCCGCATATGTACAAAATTTCAAGAAAATCTAATCATAAATAGGATTTTTTTGAAGTGGTCATTCCCAGACTTACTTGCCAGTTTTATTCTGTACATGCTAATCTAAGCCAAAAGCTACCTATTTACCAAATCTCATGAAAACCTAATCATCTATACGATTCGTACAAATAGCTCAGTCCCTGGCTCACTTACCGAGGAGAAAACTAGTGTTCCAACTAATCTAAAAAAAAGTTTCCTATGCACCAAACTAAAAAAAAATCTAGCCATAAATACCATTATTTTTGAAGAGGTCATTCCCAGGCTACCCATGAACCAAATTTGAAGTAAAGCGAACCACAAGTATTTTTTTCGAATTTGGCAGTCCCTAGTTTAATTCTCGTAGAGATAATTAGTGTTCATGCTACCTTAAGCCAAAACTACCTTTTTAAGAAATTTCATGCAAATCTAGCCATATATAAGATTCTAACGAATAGGTCAGTCCCTGGCTAACTTACCAAAGAGATAAATAATGTTCCAGCTAATCTAGCTTCCTATGTATAGGGTGTTTTTATAGAGGTTTTTTATATGGCATTACTTTTCAAGATGGCGACCGATTTAACAGCTGTCAAGTGATTTATTCTCAGTTTGGTTTGGCAATTCATCATGAATAGACTCACGCCTGAACAACGCTTGCAAATAGTGCAATTTTATTTCGAAAATAATGGTTCTGTGCGGAAAACGTATCGCGCACTACTATTAATGATGAATTGCCAAACCAAACTGAGAATAAATCACTTGACAGCTGTTAAATCAGTTGCCATCTTGAAAAGTAATGCCAACTTAAAGTTCTATACCTCTATGAAAAACACCCTATATAATTCTAATAGAGAAAAATAGTGTTGCTACTAATCTAAGCCGAAAGCTACCTTCGCGCCCAATGTCAAGAAAATCTAACCGTAAATACCATTTTTTCGAGTATGATAGTTCCAGGCTTACTTCACGGAGAGGAAAATAATGTTCCAGCTAAGCCAAGCTAAATGCAACCTATTTAACAAATTCCATCATATATACGATTTTTACAAATAGCTCAGTCTTTCGTTTACTTACCAAAGAGAAAATAGCGTTGCTACTGGTAAAAGCCAAAAGATACATATGTATCAAATTTCAAGAAAATCAAGCGATGAATACCACTTTTTCTAATAGGTCAGTCCCAGGCTGACTTCCCAGAGAGAGAAAATAGTGTTCTAGCTAATGTACGCAAAAAGCTACCTGTCAACTAAATTTGAAGCAAAACGAACTACCAGTATAATTTTCGAATATTCCAGTTCCCAGTTTAATACACGTACCACAAAAAAAGTTTTTTTGCTAATCTAAGTCAAAAGCTACCATTGCACCAAATTTTATGAAAATCCAACCATATACATGATGCTCAAGAATAGGTTAATCTCTGGTTTACTTCCCGATGAGAAAAGTTGTGTCCCAACTAATCTAAGCAAAGCGCTACTTATGTACCAAATTTCAAGTTAATCACACTACATATACAATTCTTGCGAATAGCTCAGTCCCTACTTTACTTCCCGAAGAAAAAATAAGTAACCAAGCTAATCTGAGCAAAAAGCTGCCACTGAATCAAATTTCCAATAAATCGAACCTCATATACGGTTCTTACTAACGGCTGAGTCCCAAGTCTACTTCACGAAGAGAAAACAGGTGTCCTAGCTAGTCTAAGCAAAAAGCTACATATGTACCAAAACAACTTGTACTGTTTTCGAATATACCAGCTTCTAGTTTAATTCTTGTAAAGAAGATTTGTGTTCATGCTAATCTAAGCCAAAAGCTACGTTTGTACCAAATTTTATGAAAATCGATTCTTACGAATAGGTTAGTCCGTAGTTTACTTCCTGAAGAAAAAATAATGTTCCAGCTAATCTAAGCTAAAAGCTACCCTTGCACCAAAGAGAGAAAACTAGTAGTGTTGCTACTAATCAAAGCCAAAAGCTCGATATGTACCAAATTTCAGAAAAATCTAACGATAGATACCATTTTTTTTTAATTCCGTCCAGGCTTACTTCCCAGAGAGAAAAAAAATGTTACATCTAATCGAAGCAACAAGTTACCTATGAACCTAATTCGATGCAAATCGAACCAAAACACTATTCCCGAATATACCAGGCGCTAGTTTATTTCTCGTAGAGAAAAATAGTATTCCTGCCAAAAGCTATCTTTGCAAAAATTCAAGAAAATCTGACCATAAACACCAATTTTTCGAAAATGGCAGTTCCAGGCTGACTTCCCGGAGAGGAATATAATGTTCCAAGTAATCTAATGTAAAAACTACCTATTTACCAAATTTCGTGAAAAACTAGCCATATATGAGATTCAAACGAATAGCTCAGTCCCTGACTTACATACTGGAAAGAAAGGTAGTGTTCCAGCTTATCTAAGCCAAAAGCTAACTATTCACCAAATCTCATGAGAATCTAAACATGTATACGATTCTTATGAATAGTTCAGTCCCGTATTACTTACCGAAGAGAAAAGTAATGTTCCAGCTAATCTAAGCAAAAAGCTACCTATGAACCAAATTTGAAGTAAAGTGAACCACAAGTACTATTTTCGAGTTTGCCAGTCCCTGGTTTCTTCTCGCAGAGAAAAATAGGGTTAATGCTAATCTTAGCCCAGAACTAACTTAGCACCAGATTTTATGAATAAGCAAAAAGCTACCTATGTAGCAAATTTCAAGTAAAGAGGAAAATAATGTTAATGCTAATTAGCCCTAAGCTAACTTAGCGCCAAATTTTATGAATAGGCAAAAAGCTACCTATGTAGCAAATTTCAAGTAAATCGAACCACAAATTTCCTTTTGTTTACTTCCTGAAGAGAAAATAAGTGTTAAGGTCAATCTAAACAAAAGGCTGCCTATGTCCTTAATTTCAAAGAAATCGAACCACTAGCACTGTTTTCGAAAATGCTAGTCCCTAGTTCAATTCTCGCAGATAAAAGTAGTGTTCCTGCTAATCTAAGCAAAAAGCTACATATTCACAAAATTTCAAGAAAATCTAACCATAAATAAAATTTTTTCGAAGAAGTCACTCCCAAGGTTACTTGTCAGAGTGAAAAATAGTGTTCCAACTAATCTAGGCAAAAAGCTATATATTTGCCAAATTTGAAGTAAAACGAACCACAAGTACTATTTTCGAATTTGCCAGTCCCTAGTATTATTCTCGTAGAGAAAAATAGTTTTAATGATAATTTAACCCAAGGCTATTTTTGCACCAAATTTTTTGAAATTCTAACCACAATTAAGATTCTTTCGAATAGGTTAGTATCTAGTTTACTTCTCGAATAGGTTAGTATCTAGTTTACTTCTCGAAAGGAAAATAAGTGTCCCAGAAATCTAAGCAAAAAGTTACGTAGATACCAAATTTTAAGTAAATCGAACCACTAGCTACCTATGAACCAAATTTTGAGAAAGTCGAACCACACTACTATTTTCGAGTATGTCAGTGCCTAGTTCAATTCCTAGGCTTAAAGAGAAAAATAATGTTCCAGCTAATGTAAGCAAAAAGCTACCTATGAACCCAATTTGAAGCAAATCGAACCGCAGGTACTATTTTCGAATATACCAGTTTAATTCTCGTAGAGGAAAAAAATGTTGATGATAATTTAAGCCAAAAGCTACATTTGCACCAAGATATATGAAAATCTAACCATATACATGGTTCTTAAGAATAGGTTAGTGCCTTGTTTACTTCCCGCAGAGAAAAATAGTGTTCCAGCTAATCTGAGCAAAAAGCTACCTATGTACCGAATTTCAAATAAATCGAACAACAAGTACTATTTTCTAGCTAAATTCTCGTAGAGAAAATAATGTTGATACTAATCAACGCCAAAAGCTACATACGTATATATCAAACTTCAAGAAAATCTAACGATTAATACCTTTTTTTCGAATAGGTCAGTCCCAGGCTGACTTCTCAGAGATAAAAATTTGTGTTCCAGCTAATCTAAGCAAAAAGCTACTTGTTGGAACGTCGAATTAAGCCAACTGATTAGAACTAATATTTTGCGCTGAAGCCTGTGAAAATCTGTAAATATCTTCTTTATTTTAACAATTCATTTACATTTTATATATATATCATTTACAATTTATATTTAACTTTTAGTTTACTTAGTCGAGTTGTAACATTCCCCCCACGTACATTATTGATGCCACTCACTAAATTTTATCCAGACTCGTCCAATTTCGCTAACTTAACAACTGTACGCGTCATCACGTCATTCGTTGTTTTCACAACTAAGCTGCGGGCTTGACCGCCTTTTGCTCGCAAAACATCAAGTACGATTCCCTTGGTCCAGGTACTGCATTTGCTACGTTCGTCAACGATGATTACCATGTCACCAATGTCTACAGAAGCCGGTGTAGGTTGATACAACTTTGCGCGCCTAGTTAAGTGCGGCAAATATTCCCTCATCCACCGCCTCCAAAACTGATTAGCCAGTTGCGATGCTACCCTAAAGTTTTTCGGGGTGAGCGCTTCGTCATTCGGTGTATCCAGAGGAATGTATGTCAACGGTCTGGAATTAAGAATGTTCTCGATATCTGCTAGCGCTGCTCGTAATATGTACTCATGTGTGACGGTTGAGAGAAGTATGTCTGACGCTATTTTGTTCACCACAACTTCATTGTAATGATGGTGATATTTTCTGTGGTAAAAATCAATTATTATAAGCGTCACTGGATGTCGTGAAGGCAAAATTATAGGTCTCTTTACGCTCACAGGAACACCCTGTATAGAATCGATTCGGCCTTTGATTCTGACCAATCCAAGTTCATCTATGTAAGGGGAGCACTTATATAAAGAGCTTTTTCGATTTACGGGTTGACCCTGCTGTAAGCACTTAATCTCCTCAGAAAAGACCTCGGGCTGGCACACTCTAATGATCAGCGCTATTTACTCTAGTATTCTGTATCATCTTTTGAACGAATTCAGATATAACCCTCTGCGTATTAAACGAAGGAAGCGCAAAATACATTTAGTTGCCCCTCGCAGTTTCTCCCATTTGCTGAACCTTGTCACGATAGGTAGTGCTTCCGTGTACTGTACTAATCTCAATGTAATGTATTGGTTCAGGCTCTGCGGATTCAACAAGAATTGTTTCCGGCCATTCTGATTCTTGCAATGATAGATATTGAGGACCTTTGAACCATCTCCAACCGCCATCTAGCTTTGTCCAATTTTTAAAATTCGTGACATCGTCTGCCGTTGTCTATTAAGCACACACGTCGAGCTACTGATGTTGGATGACTCCAAAATTTCTCCTATTCATATGCCGACAAATTGACTAAATTTTCTTGTGTCGGAACGAATCCATTAGAGAACGTTTTTTGAATCAGTCCAGTGCACTTCCTTATTTATCGGCAAAGTCAGTCCCTTTCATATGAATTTAGCAAGTTGCACACTTAACGTGGTACCTATCAACTCTAGGCATGGTAGGGAAATGGGCTTCAATGGCGCTACTCGCGACTTGGATGCAACCAGACAACATTGGATTTTACCGCCAACAATGGCTTATAGATAAGCAGCTGGAGCACAGGATGCATTGCTGGCATCGCAGAATATGTGAAGTTGAACATCGTGGCTGGGACTGGCTAGAAAGTAGCAGCCGGGGTATGCGAATATAACCCACAACTGTCATGCTTCTTGTTCAGCTTCAGATATTGGCGCATCCCATGTGACACCAGATGGTCAAATATTTTGCATTATGATTTTTACTTGAATCATGAAGAAGTCCAATAAACCAAGAGGGTCGTAGACAGATATAACTATTCTAAGAACGCCTCTTTTTGTTGCAGATGCTTTGTCGTTTAGACCGGATTTATCAAGTTTTACATAAAGAGTTAGTTCATCTGACTGACCTTTTCGTACGACATCGAAGGATCTTGTAGAAGCTTACCCGTTTAGTTTACCGTTCCCAAGATATAACTATTCTAAGAACGCCTCTTTTTGTTGCAGATGCTTTGTCGTTTAGACCGGATTTATCAAGTTTTACATAAAGAGTTAGTTCATCTGACTGACCTTTTCGTACGACATCGAAGGATCTTGTAGAAGCTTACGCGTTTAGTTTACCGTTCCCAAGATATAACTATTCTAAGAACGCCTCTTTTTGTTGCAGATGCTTTGTCGTTTAGACCGGATTTATCAAGTTTTACATAAAGAGTTAGTTCATCTGACTGACCTTTTCGTACGACATCGAAGGATCTTGTAGAAGCTTACCCGTTTAGTTTACCGTTCCCAAGATTACTTTTAGCACGTTTCTTGAGTTTTACAGCCAGATTCGTATCTCAAAACCACCTTCTTCGTTTATGTGCATTACTTAAAGCACCAGCTTAATCATATTTTGCTCTGTGTCTACGCTCTTTAGCCAGTCATCTACGTAGGTAGCATTCTTGTATTTAACAAAATTTGACAACAAAGAACACGCCTCACCGAAGGTCATCACTGTCATGACGTAAGTGTCAGGGTCTTTAGAGCGATCCCCATACGCCACAAAACGTGCTGAGCTGCTTGGTCTTCTTTTCGCACCCGGATTTGGTGGAACATTTCCCGAATGTCGCCAGTGATTGCATAAGGTCGCTTGCGAAAACAAATAAGTAGGCCAACCAGAGAAGCTAATAAGTCGGGCCCTTTCAGCAAATAAGTATTAAGAGCAACATTATCCACAGTGGCAGCGGCGTCCCAAACAAGTCTAGTTTTGTTTTTGTTCCTATTCGTTACAATAAAAATCGGAATAAACCATGATCGTAATCCTTTACTAATTTACGAATGTAACCTTTTGCTTCCGAGTCACGAATCTGTTTGTTGAGAAACTTATACAAATTTGACTCCTTTGACATGCGTTTTTCCAAACAGTTTAATCGCCTCAATGTCATCGAATATGAATCTGGAAAATTGATTTTATCGAATTTCCATAACAAACCTGTTTCTCTTTCGCTTTGTAAATACTTTGTAGCAGATTGCATGATTGCAAGAGCTTTTTCATTCGCTTTGGACTTAGCCGGCTCGCAATTCGTACTGATTCCACCTGCTTCTTTTCGACAAGGACGTTAATTTCTTACTGCTCCCATATACTGACCAACATAGTCTGCACTTAGTTGCAATGAAGTTGTCACCTTTTACTTCCTTTACCCTTAGTGGAACGCCAAGTCTTGCGTTATCGGCACCAAGAATAAGTGTAGCACGTAACGCAGTATATGGTTCAATATGTAAATTTTTCAAATGTTGGTATGAAGAGCGTACGCCTAGTGGGAGCGACTGCTTCGGTAGATCAAGGTTAGCTACTGTGCGTATATTGCGGAGGTTAAATCAAGACGAAGATTTGTGGACGGAAGAAATCCCGACAGTAACATTTTCCGAATTTGGCTCTATCTGCGTTATATCGCCTGTCCATCTTAGGCATATCTCCTCTGATGGACCATCCAAACCAATATCTTCAGCTATGTAGTTCTCAAAATCGAACATGTGGATCTCTCATCTATCAGAGCATATGTTCTTACTGACTTCGATTTACTATATAGTATCGCTGTAACATAACGCAATAAATTTTTCGCATTATACCCCTCTTTATGTAACATCACCGATGCACCTTCGTTTGATGCAAGGGAGTTGTGTGTATGGAGCAAAAAATTGTACAACCGTCAATGCCACAACGACTGTGCATTCGGCATTTCTTAAAAAATGTTTTTTAAAACACCTGATGCACAACTTATTATCTCGAACAAAACTCCATTTATCGTTGATTGACAGAGAATAAAATTCTTTGCACTTCTGAAGTTCATGATTGCCGTTGAATTTAATGCATAAAAGCTGTAAATCGTTGGCTTTATCGCTATGCACTACCTCGTGTACCAGTATCCTCTTCTTTGGATAATTGTTGCCAACTGAAATATCTTCATCACGATTGCTTACGGACACGACTTGACTGGCACATGTCGCCAATTTAAAAAGCCCCCATTCGTCCCCATTCAAATTTAAATCGCTTGGCAAAGAAGATCAGAAGGAAGTAACGGAGCATTTAGGTAAGTGGAGAGACTGATGGCTTTCATAGTTGAGCAATATCTTTGTACTGCAAGTGCGAATTGGATTAGAGTTTCTAACTTGTCATGCCTTATCAAAGGCTGTCGATGCAGTTTTTTTTTGCAGCGAATGATATCAATTGCCTGCCATATGGTTGCAGGCGTCATCAATTTGCTTCTAACTGCTTCTAGCGCTACAGCCTTCAAGCAACGTTGTAGACGAGTGAGATTTTCCGCTTCTGTGAAACCGCACTGCCTTGTTGACTGCTCAAAGCTAGCGGCAAACAATGGCCACTCCTCTGGGTTTCCTGAGAACGATGGAAGATCATTATTGATAACCTGTCGCAATGATATTTGTGTATAGGATAATCTCATTACGGTAGACACGTTGGGAGTAGGTTCGCTGGATACGTGCGGCCATATTTGGTACGGACCGTTACTGTTAGTCACGCCGTATTAATGTAGAGTTGTCAGCGCCCCTAAACCACTAGTAGGGCCTAAATCAACATACGATGTCTCAATCGAACTTCGTGCCATATCGTCGCCAACCGTATGCGTTGCATAGCTTTGCCCGGAAAGTCATTACACCCTGAATATAAATGTTTATCACCATAGCTAGATGTTAACAGCGGGTAAAATGACGGAAGCATTTTCGCAGAAGTGCAGATTATGTTAACAGGACGGCCAACCCATATTGTAATATTTGCTTTTCCACGAAAGAATGTATCCATTCCAGCAGCAGAGGGCAGCTGCGTCTGTGAATGTCCGCGGTTAACGATTGCACATGTCGAACTGGTTACTGATGTAGAGGTTATGATATCAAACTTATTACTCGACTGTGAGTACCCATCATCTGATGTAGCACATTATGCGTGAGTAGCACCCTTGCACATCAAGTCGTCATCGTGATTCTCCTCAGCAGCTCCTACCTGTGCGTACCCATCAGCAGATGTAGCACATAGACTGGTTGATTGAAGGTCAGGACATCTCTAAGCTAGAATTTAATGGAAGCTCCGTACGCGTGGTCGTCGCCGGCAATAAATTTAAATTTCCCGTTGTCTCGTCACATGCAGTTATATCCGTTGGTTTTGTAGACATCAATCAATCAGATAATTCCAAGTAACTTTGGATTATGAAAAAATATTTTCGGATGTTGGAACGTCGAATTAAGCCAACTGATTAAAACTAACATTTTGCGCTAAAGTCTGCGAAAATCTGTAAATATCTTCTAATTTTAACAATAAAGTTACATTTTATATATACATCTGTAGGTCGAGTTGTAACACAACCTATGAACCACATATGAAGCAAATCGAACCATAAGTACTATTTTCGAATATACCAGTCCCTAGTTTAATTCTTGTAGAGCAAAATAGTGTTCATGCTAATCTAAGCCAAAAAACTACCTTTGCACCAAATTTTATGAAAATCTAACCATAATTATGATTCTTAGTTTACTTCCAGAAGTGAAAATAAGTGTCCCAGTTAATCTCAGCAAACAGCTATCTATGTAGCAAATTTCTAGTAAATCAAACCTATTATAGGATTACTTAATTTCAAGTAAATCGAACCGGTAGTGCTGTTTTCGAATATGTCAGACCCTTGTTCAATTCTCGTAGAGAAACAAGTGTTGCTACTAACCAAATCAAAAGCTAAATATGTACCAAATTTTATAAATTTCTAACCACATACGTGATTTTTACGAATAGGTTAGCTCCTGGTCCCTACCCGAAGAGAATAATAGTGTCCCAGCTAATCTAAGCAAAAAGCTACATATCTACCAAATTCCAAATACATCGAACCACTAGTACTATTTTCGAATATGTCAATTCCTAGTTTAATTCTTGTAGAGAAAAGTAGTGTTTCCTGCTAATCTAAGCCAAAACTACCAATTCAAAAATTTTCAAGAAAATCTGACCATTTTTTCGAGTAGGGCAGTTCCAGGATTACTTTCCGGAGCGAAAAATAATGTTCCAGCTAATCTATACAAAAAGCTTCCTATGAATAAAATTTCATGAAAATCTAGCCATATATACAATTCAAACGAATAGCTCAGTCCCCGGCTTATTTACCAAACAGCTAACCTAAGCAAAAAGCTATCTATGAACCACATTTGAAGCAAATCGAACCACAAGTACTATTTTCGAATAAACCAGTCCCTAGTTTAATTCTTATAGAGAAAAATAGTGTTCCAGCTAATCTAAGCTAGAAGCTACCTTTGTACCAAATTTTATGAAAATCCAACCATATACATGATTCTTAAGAAATGGTTAGTCCCTGGTTTTCTTCCCGAAGAGAAAAGTAGTGTCTCAGCTAATCACAGCAAAAGGCTACCTATGTACCAAATTTCAAATAAATCGAGCAGCATATACGAGTCCTACGAATAGCTCAGTCTCTAGTTTATTTCCCGAAGAGAAAATAAATGTCCCAGCTGATCTAAGCAAAAAGCTACGTATGCACCAAATTTCAAGTAAATGGAACCACATATACGATTCTTACGAATAGCTCAGTCCCTAGTCTACTTCACGAAGAGAATAGTAGTGTTCCAGCTAATCTAAGCTGAAAGCTGTATATGCACCAAATTTCAAAAAAAATCTAGACATAGGACAGTACCAGGCCTACTTTGCGGAAAGAAAAATGGTGTTCGAACTAATCTAAGCCAAAAGCTACGTATTTAAAATATTTCATGCAAATTGAGCCATATATAAAATTTTTTTGACTAGCACAGTCCCTGGTTTACTTACCGAAGAGAAAAGGAGTGTTCCAGCTAATCTAAGCTAAAAGCTGCATATGCACCAAATTTAAAAAAAATATAGATATAAATAAGTTTCAAAAAAATCTAACCATAAATACCATTTTCTTGAAGAGGACATTCCCAGGCTTACTTGCCAGAGAAAAAATGGTGTTCCAGCTAATCTAAGCAAAAAACTACCTATGAAAAAATTTAAAACAAATCGAACCAAAAGTACTATTTTCGAAAATGTCAGGCTCTAGTTTAATTCTCGTAGAAAAAATAGTGTTACTACTATTCAGAGCCATAATCTACATATTGTGACGGAAATTCCATATACAAAGGACAGACAAAGGAACTGACAGTATGATGGAAAATCCCCGTACAAAGGCAGATGACAAGAGCGGCAGCAACTACTAGAGGTAGACGAGTTAGCGCATGAGCGGAACGTTTGGACCATCGTTAGGGATAAACGGAGCGACTGCAGTTAACGCAGACAAACGAATAATCAGAGCATTGGAGATTTGAGGAAAAATCCCCTGCACTGTTCGTTGCGTTGAAAGGACCCGCTGAGGAAATTTTGTAGACTATTCCTGAATATGAGAGAGATGATTACGACGCATTAATGCGTGCCGTGAAAAGACGCTATGGAAGCGAACACAGGAGGCAAATTCACCAGATGGAGTTGGAGAAGCGCGATCAAAGACCCAACGAATCTCTGCAAGAATACGCTTCCGAAATTGAGAGATTGGCTCATATAGCTATTGGAGACGCATCTGGTGAACACCTCGAAAGGGTAAAAATACAGAAGTTCATCAGTGGAATAAAGGACATCTACACCAAACGAGAAACATACGCTATGGAAGCAAACACAGGAGGCAAATTTACCAGATGGAGTTGGAGAAGCGCGATCAAAGACCCAACGAATCTCTGTAATTGGAGATGCATCTGGTGAACATCTCGAAAAGGTAAAAATACAGAAGCTCATCAGTAGAATAAATGAGATCTTCACCAAACGAGAGACATACGCAAATCCAAAATTAACATTCTCTGAGACTGTCGCCTATGCTCAAACCTGTGAAACGGCTTCACTGATAAGCAGGCCAGCCTACAAAGTCAGTCGAGTGGAAGTAGAAACACCAGATGGGATGTATGAGATTCTGAAAACCCCAAAGTCAGTCGATGGAAAGAATCGATCTGGTGCCAATATGAAGAATCAAGCAGGCAAATATTTCAATTTTGGAAAGCCAGGAGTAGATTTCTTCCTAGACCAAGGCATAAAGATCGACATGGATAACCGAGTAATGGAGTACAAAAACATGGAAGTACCATTTAGCCTTGGCTATAATTCCACACATAGCAGCTAGCAAGTGATCCTTGAACACAACGAACTGATCCCACCAAAGTCAGAGGCTATTGTTTGGGCAAAGATTGATGGAGATCGTGGGACAAACAAATTGTGGGTTGTCGAAACAGCACGAAATTCCACATTGGACGTAATTATCGGTAAAACACTGGCTAAGACAAAAAGTAATGGGATCATCCCAGTGAGAGTACTAAACGAATTCATATCACCAATGAAACTTCGAAGAGGAACTGTATTTGGACAATGTCAGCAGGTAGACGCCATTATTAATTGCGGAGAGGTACCTAAAAGCGGTTCCATTGGCATGAAGTTCATTAAGGGCAACGTAGATGCATAGACGCAAGGGTTGGAAAACGAATAAAAGCATAAGGCCAAGAAACTTCTGTGCAAATACTCCAATAGATTCGACAAGGATGGCAACAACCCAGGCAGGACCAACGTTGTGAAACATTGTATTGATACTGGTGACGCTAGGCCTATTCACCAGGCTCCTCGAAGTGTCCCACTAGCCAAACGTGAAGTTGTAAGCCAAATAATAAAGGAAACGAGTAAAAGCGGTGTTATTGAACCATCGGAAAGTCCATGGAGCTCGCCGGTAGTACTCGTGAAGAAGAAATTGGCCAGCTGCGGTTCTGCGTGGATTATCGAAGACTAAATGATGTGACAAAGAAGGACAGCTATCCTTTGCCCAGGATTGATGATACTCTAGACTCCTTAACTGGCACGGAATGGTTCTCAACACTCGACCTTAAGAGCGGCTATTGGCAAGTGGAAGTAAGTGAGAGAGATAAGGAGAAGACTGCCTTTAGTGCGGTCTTTGGCAATTCACGGTGATGCCCTTTGGACTATGCAACGCTCCTGCAACCTTCGAACGATTAATGAATCATGTGGTTGAGGGACTGCATTGGAAAACTTGTTTGGTGTATCTTGACGACATCATCGTACTGGCAAAAGCTTTGAGGAACACTTACACAATTTGGGGGAAGCTTTTCAGAGGATATCTAGCGCTGGCCTTAAGCTTGGTCCTAAAAAGGGTTCGCTATTTAAGAAAGAGGTTAATCTAGGTCAGCATGTAAAACCGAGGGCGTCTGTACAGCAAAGTAAAAGATAGAAGCAGTGAAGGATTGGCCAAGGCCCAGGTATTTGCATGAATTACGGATCTTTTTGGTCCTGTTTACCTACTATCGCCGATTTGTTCCGAATTTTTCTAGCAACACTGGTCTCCATGAGCTAACCAGGAAAAATAGACCCTTTGAGTGGAACAAAGAACAAGAGGAGGCTTTCCAAGCTCTAAAAGAAAGGCTCTGCTCTCTGTATCTATAATGAATGTTGCCCTGCTCAGGTGCAACATTCATTCTAGATACAGATGCTAGTCGCTATGCCCTGGGAGGTGTACTTTCACAAGTGATTGATGGGCAGGAGAAGATAGTTGCCTAATATAGGCAGCCTATTGGGAAACCAGAGCGGAACTATTGCGTAACCAGGAGAAAACTATTAGCGTCCCTGTTTTACTTACCGAAGAGAAAAGGAGTGTTCCAGCTAATCTAAGCTAAAAGCTGCATATGCACCAAATTTAAAAAAAATATAGATATAAATAAGTTTCAAAAAATCTAACCATAAATACCATTTTCTTGAAGAGGACATTCCCAGGCTTACTTGCCAGAGAGAAAAATGGTGTTCCAGCTAATCTAAGCAAAAAACTACCTATGAAAAAATTTAAAGCAAATCGAACCAAAAGTACTATTTTCGAATATGTCAGGCTCTAGTTTAATTCTCGTAGAAAAAATAGTGTTACTACTATTCAGAGCCATAATCTACATATTGTGACGGAAATTCCATATACAAAGGACAGACAAAGGAACTGACAGTATGATGGAAAATCCCCGTACAAAGGCAGATGACAAGAGCGGCAGCAACTACTAGAGGTAGACGAGTTAGCGCATGAGCGGAACGTTTGGACCATCGTTAGGGATAAACGGAGCGACTGCAGTTAACGCAGACAAACGAATAATCAGAGCATTGGAGATTTGAGGAAAAAATCCCTGCACTGTTCGTTGCGTTGAAAGGACCCGCTGAGGAAATTTTGTAGACTATTCCTGAATATGAGAGAGATGATCACGACGCATTAATGCGTGCCGTGGAAAGACGCTATGGAAGCGAACACAGGAGGCAAATTTACCAGATGGAGTTTGAGAAGCGCGATCAAAGACCCAACGAATCTCTGCAAGAACACGCATCCGAATTTGAGAGATTGACTCGTTTTGCTATTGGAGACGCATATGGTGAACACCTCGAGAGGGGAAAAATACAGATGTTCATCAGCGGAATAAAGGACATCTACACCAACCGAGAGACATACGCTATGGAAGCAAACACAGGAGGCAAATTCACCAGATGGAGTTGGAGAAGCGCGATCAAAGACCCAACGAATCTCTGTAATTGGAGATGCATCTGGTGAACATCTCGAAAAAGGTAAAAATACAGAAGCTCATCAGTAGAATAAATGAGATCTTCACCAAACGAGAGACATACGCAAATCCAAAATTAACATTCTCTGAGACTGTCGCCTATGCTCAAACCTGTGAAACGGCTTCACTGATAAGCAGGCCAGCCTACAAAGTCAGTCCGAGTGGAAGTAGAAACACCAGATGGGATGTATGAGATTCTGAAAACCCCAAAGTCAGTCGATGGAAAGAATCACTCTGGTGCCAATATGAAGAATCAAGCTGGCAAATGAGTAGACTTCTGGCTCGACCAAGATATAAAGATTGACATGGATAACCGAATAATGGTGTACAAAAATATTAAAATACCACTTAGCATTGGCTATAATTCCACATACAGCCGCAAGCAAGTGGTGCTTGAATGCAACGAACTGATCCAACCAAAGTCAGAAGCTATTGTTTGGGCAAAGATTGATGGAGATTGTTGGACAAACAAATTGTGGGTTGAAGAAACAGCACGAAATTCCACATTGGACGTAATTATCGGTAAAACACTGGCTAAGACAAAAAGTAATGGGATCATCCCAGTGAGAGTACTAAACGAATTCATATCACCAATGAAACTTCGAAGAGGAACTGTATTTGGACAATGTCAGCAGGTAGACGCCATTATTAATTGCGGAGAGGTACCTAAAAGCGGTTCCATTGGCATGAAGTTCATTAAGGGCAACGTAGATGCATAGACGCAAGGGTTGGAAAACGAATAAAAGCATAAGGCCAAGAAACTTCTGTGCAAATACTCCAATAGATTCGACAAGGATGGCAACAACCCAGGCAGGACCAACGTTGTGAAACATTGTATTGATACTGGTGACGCTAGGCTCATTCACCAGGCTCCTCGAAGTGTCCCACTAGCCAAACGTGAAGTTGTAAGCCAAATAATAAAGGAAACGAGTAAAAGCGGTGTTATTGAACCATCGGAAAGTCCATGGAGCTCGCCGGTAGTACTCGTGAAGAAGAAATTGGCCAGCTGCGGTTCTGCGTGGATTATCGAAGACTAAATGATGTGACAAAGAAGGACAGCTATCCTTTGCCCAGGATTGATGATACTCTAGACTCCTTAACTGGCACGGAATGGTTCTCAACACTCGACCTTAAGAGCGGCCATTGGCAAGTGGAAGTAAGTGAGAGAGATAAGGAGAAGACTGCCTTTAGTGCGGTCTTTGGCAATTCACGGTGATGCCCTCTTGGACTATGCAACGCTCCTGCAACCTTCGAACGATTAATGAATCATGTGGTTGAGGGACTGCATTGGAAAACTTGTTTGGTGTATCTTGACGACATCATCGTACTGGCAAAAGCTTTGAGGAACACTTACACAATTTGGGGGAAGCTTTTCAGAGGATATCTAGCGCTGGCCTTAAGCTTGGTCCTAAAAAGGGTTCGCTATTTAAGAAAGAGGTTAATCTAGGTCAGCATGTAAAACCGAGGGCGTCTGTACAGCAAAGTAAAAGATAGAAGTAGTGAAGGATTGGCCAAGGCCCAGGTATTTGCATGAATTACGGATCTTTTTGGTCCTGTTTACCTACTATCGCCGATTTGTTCCGAATTTTTCTAGCAACACTGGTCTCCATGAGCTAACCAGGAAAAATAGACCTTTGAGTGGAACAAAGAACAAGAGGAGAGCTTTCCAAGCTCTAAAGAGAAAGGCTCTGCTTTCAGGTTTATAATGAATGTTGCCCTGCTCAGGTGCAACATTCATTCTAGATACAGATGCTAGTCGCTATGCCCTGGGAGGTGTACTTTCACAAGTGATTGATGGGCAGGAGAAGATAGCTGTCAATATAGGCAGCCTATTGGGAAACCAGAGCGGAACTATTGCGTAACCAGGAGAAAACTATTAGCGTCCCTGTTTTACTTACCGAAGAGAAAAGTAGAGTGTTCCAGCTAATCTAAGCTAAAAGTTGCATATGCACCAAATTTAAAAAAAAATATAGATATAAATAAGTTTGGAAAATCTAACCATAAATACCATTTTCTTGAAGAGGACATTCCCAGGCTTACTTGCCAGAGAGAAAATGGTGTTCCAGCTAATCTAAGCAAAAAACTACCTATGAAAAATTTTGAAAAGCAAATCGAACCAAAAGTACTATTTTCGAATATGTCAGGCTCTAGTTTAATTCTCGTAGAAAAAATAGTGTTACTACTATTCAGAGCCATAATCTACATATTGTGACGGAAATTCCATATACAAAGGACAGACAAAGGAACTGACAGTATGATGGAAAATCCCGTACAAAGAAAGCAGATGACAAGAGCGGCAGCAACTACTAGAGGTAGACGAGTTAGCGCATGAGCGGAAACGTTTGGACCATCGTTAGGGATAAACGAAAGACTGCAGTTAACGCAGACAAACGAATAATCAGAGCATTGGAGATTTGAGGAAAACTTCCCTGCACTGTTCGTTGCGTTGAAAGGACCCGCTGAGGAAATTTTGTAGACTATTCCTGAATATGAGAGAGATGATTACGACGCATTAATGCGTGCCGTG
>CM061530.1:9931918-10034180 GCA_030068015.2 Neoceratitis asiatica | reverse complement strand
TTTATATATACATCTGTAGGTCGAGTTGTAACACAACCTATGAACCACATATGAAGCAAATCGAACCATAAGTACTATTTTCGAATATACCAGTCCCTAGTTTAATTCTTGTAGAGCAAAATAGTGTTCATGCTAATCTAAGCCAAAAAACTACCTTTGCACCAAATTTTATGAAAATCTAACCATAATTATGATTCTTAGTTTACTTCCAGAAGTGAAAATAAGTGTCCCAGTTAATCTCAGCAAACAGCTATCTATGTAGCAAATTTCTAGTAAATCAAACCTATTATAGGATTACTTAATTTCAAGTAAATCGAACCGGTAGTGCTGTTTTCGAATATGTCAGACCCTTGTTCAATTCTCGTAGAGAAACAAGTGTTGCTACTAACCAAATCAAAAGCTAAATATGTACCAAATTTTATAAATTTCTAACCACATACGTGATTTTTACGAATAGGTTAGCTCCTGGTCCCTACCCGAAGAGAATAATAGTGTCCCAGCTAATCTAAGCAAAAAGCTACATATCTACCAAATTCCAAATACATCGAACCACTAGTACTATTTTCGAATATGTCAATTCCTAGTTTAATTCTTGTAGAGAAAAGTAGTGTTTCCTGCTAATCTAAGCCAAAACTACCAATTCAAAAATTTTCAAGAAAATCTGACCATTTTTTCGAGTAGGGCAGTTCCAGGATTACTTTCCGGAGCGAAAAATAATGTTCCAGCTAATCTATACAAAAAGCTTCCTATGAATAAAATTTCATGAAAATCTAGCCATATATACAATTCAAACGAATAGCTCAGTCCCCGGCTTATTTACCAAACAGCTAACCTAAGCAAAAAGCTATCTATGAACCACATTTGAAGCAAATCGAACCACAAGTACTATTTTCGAATAAACCAGTCCCTAGTTTAATTCTTATAGAGAAAAATAGTGTTCCAGCTAATCTAAGCTAGAAGCTACCTTTGTACCAAATTTTATGAAAATCCAACCATATACATGATTCTCAAGAAATGGTTAGTCCCTGGTTTTCTTCGAAGAGAAAAGTAGTGTCTCAGCTAATCACAGCAAAAGGCTACCTATGTACCAAATTTCAAATAAATCGAGCAGCATATACGAGTCCTACGAATAGCTCAGTCTCTAGTTTATTTCCCGAAGAGAAAATAAATGTCCCAGCTGATCTAAGCAAAAAGCTACGTATGCACCAAATTTCAAGTAAATGGAACCACATATACGATTCTTACGAATAGCTCAGTCCCTAGTCTACTTCACGAAGAGAATAGTAGTGTTCCAGCTAATCTAAGCTGAAAGCTGTATATGCACCAAATTTCAAAAAAAATCTAGACATAGGACAGTACCAGGCCTACTTTGCGGAAAGAAAAATGGTGTTCGAACTAATCTAAGCCAAAAGCTACGTATTTAAAATATTTCATGCAAATTGAGCCATATATAAAATTTTTTTGACTAGCACAGTCCCTGGTTTACTTACCGAAGAGAAAAGGAGTGTTCCAGCTAATCTAAGCTAAAAGCTGCATATGCACCAAATTTAAAAAAAATATAGATATAAATAAGTTTCAAAAAAATCTAACCATAAATACCATTTTCTTGAAGAGGACATTCCCAGGCTTACTTGCCAGAGAGAAAAATGGTGTTCCAGCTAATCTAAGCAAAAAACTACCTATGAAAAAATTTAAAACAAATCGAACCAAAAGTACTATTTTCGAAAATGTCAGGCTCTAGTTTAATTCTCGTAGAAAAAATAGTGTTACTACTATTCAGAGCCATAATCTACATATTGTGACGGAAATTCCATATACAAAGGACAGACAAAGGAACTGACAGTATGATGGAAAATCCCCGTACAAAGGCAGATGACAAGAGCGGCAGCAACTACTAGAGGTAGACGAGTTAGCGCATGAGCGGAACGTTTGGACCATCGTTAGGGATAAACGGAGCGACTGCAGTTAACGCAGACAAACGAATAATCAGAGCATTGGAGATTTGAGGAAAAATCCCCTGCACTGTTCGTTGCGTTGAAAGGACCCGCTGAGGAAATTTTGTAGACTATTCCTGAATATGAGAGAGATGATTACGACGCATTAATGCGTGCCGTGAAAAGACGCTATGGAAGCGAACACAGGAGGCAAATTCACCAGATGGAGTTGGAGAAGCGCGATCAAAGACCCAACGAATCTCTGCAAGAATACGCTTCCGAAATTGAGAGATTGGCTCATATAGCTATTGGAGACGCATCTGGTGAACACCTCGAAAGGGTAAAAATACAGAAGTTCATCAGTGGAATAAAGGACATCTACACCAAACGAGAAACATACGCTATGGAAGCAAACACAGGAGGCAAATTTACCAGATGGAGTTGGAGAAGCGCGATCAAAGACCCAACGAATCTCTGTAATTGGAGATGCATCTGGTGAACATCTCGAAAAGGTAAAAATACAGAAGCTCATCAGTAGAATAAATGAGATCTTCACCAAACGAGAGACATACGCAAATCCAAAATTAACATTCTCTGAGACTGTCGCCTATGCTCAAACCTGTGAAACGGCTTCACTGATAAGCAGGCCAGCCTACAAAGTCAGTCGAGTGGAAGTAGAAACACCAGATGGGATGTATGAGATTCTGAAAACCCCAAAGTCAGTCGATGGAAAGAATCGATCTGGTGCCAATATGAAGAATCAAGCAGGCAAATATTTCAATTTTGGAAAGCCAGGAGTAGATTTCTTCCTAGACCAAGGCATAAAGATCGACATGGATAACCGAGTAATGGAGTACAAAAACATGGAAGTACCATTTAGCCTTGGCTATAATTCCACACATAGCAGCTAGCAAGTGATCCTTGAACACAACGAACTGATCCCACCAAAGTCAGAGGCTATTGTTTGGGCAAAGATTGATGGAGATCGTGGGACAAACAAATTGTGGGTTGTCGAAACAGCACGAAATTCCACATTGGACGTAATTATCGGTAAAACACTGGCTAAGACAAAAAGTAATGGGATCATCCCAGTGAGAGTACTAAACGAATTCATATCACCAATGAAACTTCGAAGAGGAACTGTATTTGGACAATGTCAGCAGGTAGACGCCATTATTAATTGCGGAGAGGTACCTAAAAGCGGTTCCATTGGCATGAAGTTCATTAAGGGCAACGTAGATGCATAGACGCAAGGGTTGGAAAACGAATAAAAGCATAAGGCCAAGAAACTTCTGTGCAAATACTCCAATAGATTCGACAAGGATGGCAACAACCCAGGCAGGACCAACGTTGTGAAACATTGTATTGATACTGGTGACGCTAGGCCTATTCACCAGGCTCCTCGAAGTGTCCCACTAGCCAAACGTGAAGTTGTAAGCCAAATAATAAAGGAAACGAGTAAAAGCGGTGTTATTGAACCATCGGAAAGTCCATGGAGCTCGCCGGTAGTACTCGTGAAGAAGAAATTGGCCAGCTGCGGTTCTGCGTGGATTATCGAAGACTAAATGATGTGACAAAGAAGGACAGCTATCCTTTGCCCAGGATTGATGATACTCTAGACTCCTTAACTGGCACGGAATGGTTCTCAACACTCGACCTTAAGAGCGGCTATTGGCAAGTGGAAGTAAGTGAGAGAGATAAGGAGAAGACTGCCTTTAGTGCGGTCTTTGGCAATTCACGGTGATGCCCTTTGGACTATGCAACGCTCCTGCAACCTTCGAACGATTAATGAATCATGTGGTTGAGGGACTGCATTGGAAAACTTGTTTGGTGTATCTTGACGACATCATCGTACTGGCAAAAGCTTTGAGGAACACTTACACAATTTGGGGAAGCTTTTCAGAGGATATCTAGCGCTGGCCTTAAGCTTGGTCCTAAAAAGGGTTCGCTATTTAAGAAAGAGGTTAATCTAGGTCAGCATGTAAAACCGAGGGCGTCTGTACAGCAAAGTAAAAGATAGAAGCAGTGAAGGATTGGCCAAGGCCCAGGTATTTGCATGAATTACGGATCTTTTTGGTCCTGTTTACCTACTATCGCCGATTTGTTCCGAATTTTTCTAGCAACACTGGTCTCCATGAGCTAACCAGGAAAAATAGACCCTTTGAGTGGAACAAAGAACAAGAGGAGGCTTTCCAAGCTCTAAAAGAAAGGCTCTGCTCTCTGTATCTATAATGAATGTTGCCCTGCTCAGGTGCAACATTCATTCTAGATACAGATGCTAGTCGCTATGCCCTGGGAGGTGTACTTTCACAAGTGATTGATGGGCAGGAGAAGATAGTTGCCTAATATAGGCAGCCTATTGGGAAACCAGAGCGGAACTATTGCGTAACCAGGAGAAAACTATTAGCGTCCCTGTTTTACTTACCGAAGAGAAAAGGAGTGTTCCAGCTAATCTAAGCTAAAAGCTGCATATGCACCAAATTTAAAAAAAAATATAGATATAAATAAGTTTCAAAAAAATCTAACCATAAATACCATTTTCTTGAAGAGGACATTCCCAGGCTTACTTGCCAGAGAGAAAAATGGTGTTCCAGCTAATCTAAGCAAAAAACTACCTATGAAAAAATTTAAAGCAAATCGAACCAAAAGTACTATTTTCGAATATGTCAGGCTCTAGTTTAATTCTCGTAGAAAAAATAGTGTTACTACTATTCAGAGCCATAATCTACATATTGTGACGGAAATTCCATATACAAAGGACAGACAAAGGAACTGACAGTATGATGGAAAATCCCCGTACAAAGGCAGATGACAAGAGCGGCAGCAACTACTAGAGGTAGACGAGTTAGCGCATGAGCGGAACGTTTGGACCATCGTTAGGGATAAACGGAGCGACTGCAGTTAACGCAGACAAACGAATAATCAGAGCATTGGAGATTTGAGGAAAAATCCCCTGCACTGTTCGTTGCGTTGAAAGGACCCGCTGAGGAAATTTTGTAGACTATTCCTGAATATGAGAGAGATGATTACGACGCATTAATGCGTGCCGTGAAAAGACGCTATGGAAGCGAACACAGGAGGCAAATTCACCAGATGGAGTTGGAGAAGCGCGATCAAAGACCCAACGAATCTCTGCAAGAATACGCTTCCGAAATTGAGAGATTGGCTCATATAGCTATTGGAGACGCATCTGGTGAACACCTCGAAAGGGTAAAAATACAGAAGTTCATCAGTGGAATAAAGGACATCTACACCAAACGAGAAACATACGCTATGGAAGCAAACACAGGAGGCAAATTTACCAGATGGAGTTGGAGAAGCGCGATCAAAGACCCAACGAATCTCTGTAATTGGAGATGCATCTGGTGAACATCTCGAAAAGGTAAAAATACAGAAGCTCATCAGTAGAATAAATGAGATCTTCACCAAACGAGAGACATACGCAAATCCAAAATTAACATTCTCTGAGACTGTCGCCTATGCTCAAACCTGTGAAACGGCTTCACTGATAAGCAGGCCAGCCTACAAAGTCAGTCGAGTGGAAGTAGAAACACCAGATGGGATGTATGAGATTCTGAAAACCCCAAAGTCAGTCGATGGAAAGAATCGATCTGGTGCCAATATGAAGAATCAAGCAGGCAAATATTTCAATTTTGGAAAGCCAGGAGTAGATTTCTTCCTAGACCAAGGCATAAAGATCGACATGGATAACCGAGTAATGGAGTACAAAAACATGGAAGTACCATTTAGCCTTGGCTATAATTCCACACATAGCAGCTAGCAAGTGATCCTTGAACACAACGAACTGATCCCACCAAAGTCAGAGGCTATTGTTTGGGCAAAGATTGATGGAGATTGTGGGACAAACAAATTGTGGGTTGTCGAAACAGCACGAAATTCCACATTGGACGTAATTATCGGTAAAACACTGGCTAAGACAAAAAGTAATGGGATCATCCCAGTGAGAGTACTAAACGAATTCATATCACCAATGAAACTTCGAAGAGGAACTGTATTTGGACAATGTCAGCAGGTAGACGCCATTATTAATTGCGGAGAGGTACCTAAAAGCGGTTCCATTGGCATGAAGTTCATTAAGGGCAACGTAGATGCATAGACGCAAGGGTTGGAAAACGAATAAAAGCATAAGGCCAAGAAACTTCTGTGCAAATACTCCAATAGATTCGACAAGGATGGCAACAACCCAGGCAGGACCAACGTTGTGAAACATTGTATTGATACTGGTGACGCTAGGCCTATTCACCAGGCTCCTCGAAGTGTCCCACTAGCCAAACGTGAAGTTGTAAGCCAAATAATAAAGGAAACGAGTAAAAGCGGTGTTATTGAACCATCGGAAAGTCCATGGAGCTCGCCGGTAGTACTCGTGAAGAAGAAATTGGCCAGCTGCGGTTCTGCGTGGATTATCGAAGACTAAATGATGTGACAAAGAAGGACAGCTATCCTTTGCCCAGGATTGATGATACTCTAGACTCCTTAACTGGCACGGAATGGTTCTCAACACTCGACCTTAAGAGCGGCTATTGGCAAGTGGAAGTAAGTGAGAGAGATAAGGAGAAGACTGCCTTTAGTGCGGTCTTTGGCAATTCACGGTGATGCCCTTTGGACTATGCAACGCTCCTGCAACCTTCGAACGATTAATGAATCATGTGGTTGAGGGACTGCATTGGAAAACTTGTTTGGTGTATCTTGACGACATCATCGTACTGGCAAAAGCTTTGAGGAACACTTACACAATTTGGGGAAGCTTTTCAGAGGATATCTAGCGCTGGCCTTAAGCTTGGTCCTAAAAAGGGTTCGCTATTTAAGAAAGAGGTTAATCTAGGTCAGCATGTAAAACCGAGGGCGTCTGTACAGCAAAGTAAAAGATAGAAGCAGTGAAGGATTGGCCAAGGCCCAGGTATTTGCATGAATTACGGATCTTTTTGGTCCTGTTTACCTACTATCGCCGATTTGTTCCGAATTTTTCTAGCAACACTGGTCTCCATGAGCTAACCAGGAAAAATAGACCCTTTGAGTGGAACAAAGAACAAGAGGAGGCTTTCCAAGCTCTAAAAGAAAGGCTCTGCTCTCTGTATCTATAATGAATGTTGCCCTGCTCAGGTGCAACATTCATTCTAGATACAGATGCTAGTCGCTATGCCCTGGGAGGTGTACTTTCACAAGTGATTGATGGGCAGGAGAAGATAGTTGCCTAATATAGGCAGCCTATTGGGAAACCAGAGCGGAACTATTGCGTAACCAGGAGAAAACTATTAGCGTCCCTGTTTTACTTACCGAAGAGAAAAGGAGTGTTCCAGCTAATCTAAGCTAAAAGCTGCATATGCACTAAATTTAAAAAAAAATATAGATATAAATAAGTTTCAAAAAAATCTAACCATAAATACCATTTTCTTGAAGAGGACATTCCCAGGCTTACTTGCCAGAGAGAAAAATGGTGTTCCAGCTAATCTAAGCAAAAAACTACCTATGAAAAAATTTAAAGCAAATCGAACCAAAAGTACTATTTTCGAATATGTCAGGCTCTAGTTTAATTCTCGTAGAAAAAATAGTGTTACTACTATTCAGAGCCATAATCTACATATTGTGACGGAAATTCCATATACAAAGGACAGACAAAGGAACTGACAGTATGATGGAAAATCCCCGTACAAAGGCAGATGACAAGAGCGGCAGCAACTACTAGAGGTAGACGAGTTAGCGCATGAGCGGAACGTTTGGACCATCGTTAGGGATAAACGGAGCGACTGCAGTTAACGCAGACAAACGAATAATCAGAGCATTGGAGATTTGAGGAAAAATCCCCTGCACTGTTCGTTGCGTTGAAAGGACCCGCTGAGGAAATTTTGTAGACTATTCCTGAATATGAGAGAGATGATTACGACGCATTAATGCGTGCCGTGAAAAGACGCTATGGAAGCGAACACAGGAGGCAAATTCACCAGATGGAGTTGGAGAAGCGCGATCAAAGACCCAACGAATCTCTGCAAGAATACGCTTCCGAAATTGAGAGATTGGCTCATATAGCTATTGGAGACGCATCTGGTGAACACCTCGAAAGGGTAAAAATACAGAAGTTCATCAGTGGAATAAAGGACATCTACACCAAACGAGAAACATACGCTATGGAAGCAAACACAGGAGGCAAATTTACCAGATGGAGTTGGAGAAGCGCGATCAAAGACCCAACGAATCTCTGTAATTGGAGATGCATCTGGTGAACATCTCGAAAAGGTAAAAATACAGAAGCTCATCAGTAGAATAAATGAGATCTTCACCAAACGAGAGACATACGCAAATCCAAAATTAACATTCTCTGAGACTGTCGCCTATGCTCAAACCTGTGAAACGGCTTCACTGATAAGCAGGCCAGCCTACAAAGTCAGTCGAGTGGAAGTAGAAACACCAGATGGGATGTATGAGATTCTGAAAACCCCAAAGTCAGTCGATGGAAAGAATCGATCTGGTGCCAATATGAAGAATCAAGCAGGCAAATATTTCAATTTTGGAAAGCCAGGAGTAGATTTCTTCCTAGACCAAGGCATAAAGATCGACATGGATAACCGAGTAATGGAGTACAAAAACATGGAAGTACCATTTAGCCTTGGCTATAATTCCACACATAGCAGCTAGCAAGTGATCCTTGAACACAACGAACTGATCCCACCAAAGTCAGAGGCTATTGTTTGGGCAAAGATTGATGGAGATCGTGGGACAAACAAATTGTGGGTTGTCGAAACAGCACGAAATTCCACATTGGACGTAATTATCGGTAAAACACTGGCTAAGACAAAAAGTAATGGGATCATCCCAGTGAGAGTACTAAACGAATTCATATCACCAATGAAACTTCGAAGAGGAACTGTATTTGGACAATGTCAGCAGGTAGACGCCATTATTAATTGCGGAGAGGTACCTAAAAGCGGTTCCATTGGCATGAAGTTCATTAAGGGCAACGTAGATGCATAGACGCAAGGGTTGGAAAACGAATAAAAGCATAAGGCCAAGAAACTTCTGTGCAAATACTCCAATAGATTCGACAAGGATGGCAACAACCCAGGCAGGACCAACGTTGTGAAACATTGTATTGATACTGGTGACGCTAGGCCTATTCACCAGGCTCCTCGAAGTGTCCCACTAGCCAAACGTGAAGTTGTAAGCCAAATAATAAAGGAAACGAGTAAAAGCGGTGTTATTGAACCATCGGAAAGTCCATGGAGCTCGCCGGTAGTACTCGTGAAGAAGAAATTGGCCAGCTGCGGTTCTGCGTGGATTATCGAAGACTAAATGATGTGACAAAGAAGGACAGCTATCCTTTGCCCAGGATTGATGATACTCTAGACTCCTTAACTGGCACGGAATGGTTCTCAACACTCGACCTTAAGAGCGGCTATTGGCAAGTGGAAGTAAGTGAGAGAAGTGCCCTGCTCAGGTGCAACATTCATTCTAGATACAGATGCTAGTCGCTATGCCCTGGGAGGTGTACTTTCACAAGTGATTGATGGGCAGGAGAAGATAGTTGCCTAATATAGGCAGCCTATTGGGAAACCAGAGCGGAACTATTGCGTAACCAGGAGAAAACTATTAGCGTTGGTGGATTGCATCAAACATTTCCACAAGTACCTGTATGGCGAACACTTCCGAGTTAGAACAGATCATGCAGCGCTGAAGTGGCTACTACAGTTCAAGAACCCTGAAGGACAGCTAGCCCGATGGATTGCGAGACTGCAAAGTTATGACTACAGTATAGAGCACCGCAAAGGGAATACTCATGGCAATGCTGACGCCATGTCTCGTCGACCATGTAGCGTGGAATGTAAGCACTGCTTCAAAGCGGAAGGTAAAGAAGACACAATGACAATTACACCAGCGGAAGAGTGGGAGTGGGGCAGGAAGATCCAGATTTGGAACTTTTAATGCATGGACTGGAGATGGACAGACGGCCAGATAAGGAACAAATGGCAGCAGGAAGTCCAATAGCAAAGGCATACTGGGCACAATGGAGTAGTTTAGAGCTGATATCTGGCTGTTTGCATAGAATATGGGAAAGTGAAGACGGCCAGTGCTCCCGAAAGCGAATAGTAGTCCCGAGGTTAAGGATTCCAGACGTTCTGAAGGAGTTCCATGATGGTCCTAGTGGAGGGCACTTATACATTACGAAAACACTGCAAAAGATGAAGCAGCGGTTCTATTGGGTTGGTTGTCGTTAATCTATCGCTGAATGGATTGCTAACTGCAAGGAGTGCATTGCAGCTAAAGGGCCAAAGTCACGAAGTCATGGTCAGATGAAGCAGTATAACACAGGGGCACCATTTTAGCGGGTTGCCATGGATGTAGCCGGTCCATTCCCTATGAGCAGGCAAGGAAACAAATTCGTTCTTGTGGTTATGGACTACTTCAGTAAATGGCCGGAGGTCTACCCAATTCCAAATCAGGAAGCCAAAACAGTAGCGGATGCATTCACATACAATTGGGTAACCAGATATGGTGCGCCTATAGAACTGCACTCGACCAGGGAAGAAACTTTGAATCGGCAGTGTTCCAGGAGGTATGCTTGATACTTGGTATTCGAAAAACCCGAACGACAGCTCTGCATCCTCAATCAGATGGCATTGAACTTCGGCTGCCTAGTGATCTGAAGTTTGGAGTTGGCGATGTTAGAAGAATTGAGGAGAATGCGCAAAATGCACCAGAAGAAGAGCAGAGAGAGATACATGCTCTTGTCAGACAGCCAACCGAAATTATCAGTAGCAAGATAAAGGCCAGATATAATAAGGCGATGAACTCCGAGGGTTTTAAAGATGGCGATCTAGTGCTGCTGTACAACTCACAACTGAAGAAAGGCTTGTCCCCGAAGCTGCAATGCAATTGGAAAGGCCCCTACAAAGTAATAAAACGGTTGAACGACGTTGTGTATCGAATACAGACTGTTAGGAAACCAAGGACCAAAATGAAAGTGGTTCACCTAGAAATGCTCGCGGCGTTTGGAACAGATAGTATGTCTGATCGGGACGATCAGACTTAGGTGGATGGCAGTGTGACGGAAATTCCTAATACGAAGAACAGATTGAAATGAGTAGCAGTGTAACGAGATTTCGAAATAAAAACAGACAAAAGAAGCGCCTGTATACTCGTGCCAAGGACAAATAAAAGGGTTGACAATGTGAAGGCAATTCCCCGAAAAGGACAGAAAAAAGAACCCGTACCAAGGACAAACAAAAGAGTTCACAATGTAAAGGCAATTCCCCGAAAAGGACCGAAAATAAAGAAGCGGCCATATAATGTAAATTACCCGTACCAAGGATAAACAAAAGGGTAGACAGTGTAAAGGAAATTCCACGTCGTTAAGGATAAACGGAACAGCTGCAGCTACCGCAGGCAAACGAACAATCAGCCTATTCTTGATCGCGTAAACAGAATGTTGGACCATCGCTAGTATAAAAAAAGCGGCAGCAGCTATTTGCGGACAATTAAGTTGAAGACTCAGTACCGGTGTGAACTAAGCGAATAAAAAAAAAGATTAAAAAGATTTGTAAACAAAACGAAAGATAGAGAAGAAAATTGTAATTACTGTCCAAATAAATTCCTGACGGTTAAAAGGCCAAACGAACAAATCTTGGGAGTTTTATTTAGCAATCTAGGGATCGGACTCGAAAGATTTGGGAAATCATCGAGGTAGCAACGAAAAACGTTACAATTGGTGTCAGAGTGAGAAATAAATTGCGGAAAAACAAAAACAAACAAAAATTATTTGAAAATGGTCAAGATTCAAGATTTGACGATACTGCCTCTCAAAAAGGAATTGGCGAAGCGAGGACTATCTTGAACCGGTAATAAGGCTGAGCTACAATCACGGCTGCGAGAAGCTATGGAAGCAGAAGGCATAGATTTGAGCCAATATGAATTCCGTCGTGAAGTCGAAGAGACATCCACGAAAGATATGGAGAAGGAAGAAGCTGTTGGCGCCGCAAAAGAGTCAGCAACCAAGGTTGAAGAAAATGATTCTACAAGTATGGACATGAAAATGTTATTGGCCGCAATTTCGCAAATGAATGCCAACATTACAAAAGAAATTACACAGAAGGTGGATGAACAGGATGCCAAAATGCTACAGAAGTTGGATGAACAAGAAGCCAAGATGTCTCAAAACATGGATGAACAGGATGCCAAGTTGCTACAGAAGTGGGATGAACAGGATGCCAAGATGTCGCAAAAGTTGGATGAACAGGATGAAAAGTTGCTACAGATGTTGGATGAACAGGATACCAACGTGTCACAAATGAATGCCCACATTTCATCGCAAATGTAAGGCCAAGAAGCGCGTATTTCATCCCGGCTCATACAGCTTCAGGAGAGTGTTGTTAAATAATTTGAGGAACTCAAAGAGAAACAGGACAAAAACGAGGAGAGGCAAGACAGAATAGGGGAGGTAATTGAGACCAAAGTCAATGAATTGGGAGGTCGGCAAGACAAAATAGAGGATCTAATGGGGACCAAAGTTAACGAATTGGAAGGTCGTGTCCGCGATTTGCACTTGAATCGTCGAACTCCTTCGAAGAACGCTCCCAGGATAAAAACACCCTCCTTTGACGGCACAATTCCTTTCTTTAAGCTTCAATTCGAAAGACGTCCAAAGCAAATAAATGGAGCATTGAGGAAAAATCCGCTGCATTATTCGTTGCGTTGGAAGGACCTGCTGCGGAAATTTTACAGACCATCCCGTAATATGAGAGAGATGATTACGACGCATTAATGCTTGAAGTGGAAAGACGATATGGAAGCGAACACAGGAGGCAAATTTACCAGATGGAGTTGGAGAAGCGCGATCAAAGACCCAACGAATCCCTGCAAGAATGCGCTTCCGAAATTGAGAGATTGGCTAATTTAGCTATTGGAAACGCAACTGGTGAACACCTCGAAAGAGTAAAAATACAGAAGCTCATCAGTAGAATAAATGAGATCTTCACCAAACGAGAGACATACGCAAGTCCAAAATCCAAATAAACAAACAGAACCAGCCAGGAAGCAGCATAAAGCAACATACCAAAATTACCGACTTCTACCCGCCTCAAGGTACCACACCAGCCGTCAAACTATGAAGCCAAAAACAACCCTTATAGACGATAGCTAACACCACACACACACATACATGGATACTGCATAACAGCAACCCATGCTGAGAGCAGGTACCTAATCTAATAACTATAAATACAGGTACACACAAAAACAACCCTAATACAAGAGAGTTACCACCACACACACACATACATGGATGCTGCATAACAACAGCAGGTACCTAATGTAATAACTGAAAATCACTATAAATACCGGACGAAGTATAATGACAGATCAGAACGATCAACGACACTGAAGATGGAAGAACGCCGAAACCGGTTTGTCTCAAAACCAAATTTGACAAGGGACGACGGGAACTCGTTCCAATATTCATCGACATCTACACCAAACGAGAGGCATACGCAAATCTAAAATCAACATATGCCCAAACCCGTGAAACGGCTACACTCATAAGCAGACCAGCCTACAAAGTCAATCGAGTGGAAGTAGAAACATCAGATGTGATGAATGAGATTCTCAAAAGCCTAAAGTCAATCGATTGAAAGAATCGCATGACCATCGCTAAAAATAAACGGAGTGGCTGCAGCTATCACAAGCAAACGACTAATCAGCCTAATTTTGAGCGCATAAACAAAATATTTGGGTCATCCTTAGGTATAGGAAGAGCGGCAGCAGCTATCGCATGGAGAGGCGAGTAGAAAATGCAGTGGCGTGCTTTAGAAACGGGTAAACTGTGCGAAAATATTTATAAAGTGTTATAAAGAATTGTAAAATAAGCCATTGTGTATAGTAAAGAACTGTAATTATTAAGGACTAAATAAATGTTGAGTAAATTCCTGACGATTAAGAGACTAAACGAACAAATCTTGGACAATTATCTAACAATCTAGTGATCGGACTCGAAGGATTTGGGAAATCATCGAAGGTAGCTATGAAAAAACGTTACAATTGATGTCAGAAGTGGGATTGCTAAATAAATTGCTAACAAAAATTGAAAATGGTCAGGATTCAAAATTTGACGATACTGCCCCTCAAAAAGGAATTGGCGAAGCGAGGATTATCTTCAACCGGGAATAAGGCTGAGTTACAATAATGGCTGCGAGAAGCTATGGAAGCAGATTTGAGCCAATATGAATTCCGTCGTGAGGACAAAAAGACATCCACGAAAGATATGGAGAAGGAAGAGGCTGTTGACACCGCAAAAGAGTGAGAGCAGTCAGAAACCAAGAAGAAAAAGCTTCTACGAGTATGGACATGAACATGTTATTGGCTGCAATTTCGCAAAAGTTGTATGCGCAGGATGCCAAAATGTCACAAATAAATGTCAACATTTCAGTGAAGTTGGATGAATGAAAGCGTGTATTTCATCCCGGCTCATACAGTTTCAAGAGTGTTATCAAAGAATGCGTAGAACTCAAAGAGAGACAGGACAAACTCAAGGTGCGGTAAGAGCTAATTGAGACCATAGTCAACGAATTGGAAGGTCGGTAGCGCAAAACAGAGGAGCTAATTGCGACCACAGTTAGCAAATTGGAAGATCGTGTCCGCGATTTGCTTTTGAATCGTCCAAGCATTTCCAGGAGCACCACAAGGATGAAAGCAGCATCCTTTGACGGCACAATCCCTTTCCACATCTTTAAGCTTCAGTTCGAAAAGAGACTATAGCAAATAACTGGAGCATGGAGGAGAGTCAGCTGAACTATTCGTCGTTGAAGGGACCTGCAGCGGAAATTTTGCAAATAATTCCTGCATATGAGCGAGATGACTTCTGCTAGCCGTGAAAAGACGCTATGGTAGCGAGCATGGAAGACAAATATGGAATTAGGAAGCAAAAAATCCAGAAGCCAACGAGACCCTGCAGGAATGTGCTTGTGAGATTGAGAGGCTAGATTATTTGGATTATGGGGATAGTCTTGGAGAATATCTCGAGAGGATAAAAATTCAGAGGTTTATCAGCGGAGTAAGGGACAAATATAGCAGGCGAGAGGCGTATGAGAATCCAAAGCCAACATTTGCTGACACTGTCTCGTATGCTCAAATACAGGAAACGACCGCGCTCTTGTGCAGACCAGATTACAAAGCGAACTCTGCGAAATTTGAAAGTCCAGATGTGATAAAAGGAATCTGGCAAACGTCGAAAACCCCAAAAATGATGAGGACCAGGATTTTCTACAACTGTAGAAGGTCAGGACACTTCCCCTCGACTGTAATGCGGGCTCCACTAGACAAATCGATAACAAGGCGAGCAACGTTACTATCAGTGGATATGTGTATGGGCATGAGCGAGTACTAACTGTGGATACGGCAGCGTCAAACTCCATCATTTGATACGACTTGATCACCAAGGAAATTAGTCCATTGCACGGAGTTAAGTTGAGAACAGTAACTGGTGAAGACACCAGGGTTCTGGGAAAAGCCACGTGTAAAGTCACCACCGGGAATACGACAGTGCAACATAATTTCATAGTAGCGGAAATCTTACATGAAGTCATAGTTGGTGTGGACTTTCTCCTTGGTCAAGGAATGAAGATCGACCAAAAGAAAAGAGTGATGGAGTACGGAAATATGGAAGTATTGTTAAGTATTGGCCACGATCCTGCGTACAACGGAAATGATGTGCCCCTGATAAAGAACGAGCAGCAGAAAGGAAATACGTACGGAAATATCAAGATGTCTCGTGTCCTAATGGAGAAGTTGAGAGATGTACGCAAAACTGTTGAGCAATGCCCTAAGGTTATGAGAAACACGGTAGAACGGTGTATTATGGCGAAAAATCCTGAAAGTTTTGAAAAAGGATATTTGGTAATGCGAAGACAATTGAGGCCTTGCCGCTCCCGTCTCACACACACCATCTGAGACTAGCTACGCATCAGCAGTATTGCTATCAGACATTAAAGACTCCTTATTGCCGCCTACGTTGAAGAGATGGACCACGAATTACCTGAGTGGGCGACAATCATCGGTTGACTTTCGAGGTCAAACTTCAAAGCTACAAAAAATTAAACAGGGGTGTGCTCTCCCCGATGCTGTTTAGTTTTCATATTTCAAGGCTCCCTCCACCCCCAGACGGCGTCTCCTGGATATCGGACGCCGATGACTGTTCGATGTTAATAGCCTTTGTTCGAAAGTAAATGCTATCTTGACGACCTTTCCTTCTTCACTGGACGACATCTTCACTTACATCCAGCGAAATCCTCTTCCACCCTTTTCACCAGCTGTTGATTGCCACCCATTTGCAGAACAACAACTCGAGCTGCCTCGAGAGACCCACGTAACCGTCCCACAATCAAGATCTGGATATTGTAGCAGGCTCAGACTTGACCCTGACATACCCAACACATGTTCCGCATGATACGAATCTCCGCACGACACTAACCACTTCTTCGCATACCCACTCAAAACGACTCATCTAATACCTCTCTCTCTATGGTCCGAATCCGTCGAAACAGCACCTTTCCTGGGTCTCCCTCTAGATAACCTCGACGACGAAGACTGAACCTTCCTGAGCCTAGGCGGGGTTGGCTAGCCGCTACAGCAACAACAATATTACCGGAATTAAAATTCTGTATTTGTAAATCTGTATAATTACGAAACAGCAATAATATTTATTGAGTTTTCTTTAATAATCTAGTGATCGGACACGAGGGATTTGTGAAATCATCGAGGTTAATTTAGCAAAACCCAAGGCGAATTTAACACGATGCAGTTACTAGGACAGCGAACTTATTTTATTTATTCTGCGCTTATTTTACTTATTCTGCGCAAAGATTTTGAAATTTATTTTTTAGTAAAATTACTTTTTAGTATATAAGGCAGAAATACAACTACAGAGTGAATCAGTCATGAAGTGAACGCGTTGGTGATAACAGTGAAGTAAAAATAGTACATTGTGAAAGTGGTATTACAAGTGATTGTAAATAGTGATGTGAAATAATAGTTATTGTGTAATTAATGAACTTGAGTAAATTCGGGAAACAATTCCTTTCCGGTCCCATACTATGGGATGTATTGTTTCGATCTTGCTGAATCAACTTCGATGATTTCCCAAATCCTTCGGGTACGATCTCTGGATTGTTAAATAAAAATCGCCAACTTAATTTGCAGTCTCTTTATTTATAAAGACTTTATTTAATGTCCTTTAATTATTCAGTAATTCACAATTCAATTACAATTCACTTTACTATTTACAATTAGTTGTATACAACTTTCACAATGTACTGTTTTTATTACTTTACTGTAACGCGTTTACTTCACGACTGATTACTGACTGACTCTGCAGTCGTGTGTCGCCTTTATATACAACCCGGTTGCTTGCAACCAACCGCCTAGAATAATCGAAGCTTTCTTTTTACGATAACGTCTAGTTTTACGCTCTAGAACATGCCAGTTATCGGCTCCTCTCTTTCATCTGTCATTCGCTTCGCATTTTCGCCACACTGCCCTCCACCTAAGTCTGATCGTCCCGATCAGACACATTCGCTGTTCCAAACGCAGCAAGCCTCTCTAGGTGGACTACTTTCATCTTGCTTCCTGGTCTCCCAACATTCTGGATTCGATACACTGCGTCATTTAGCCGTTTGATTACCTTATATGGACCATCCCAAACGCATTGCAGTTTTGGGGACAGACCCCTCTTCATTTGTGGACTGCACAGCAACACCAAATCTCCACTTTAGAAGCCTTCAGAGTTCATCACTTTGTCGTACCTGGCCTTCAATTTGTAACGGCTTCGTGATTCTGGCCCTTTAGTTGCTATGCACTTCTTGCAGTTAGCAACCCACTCAGCGATCGATTGACGACAACCAACCCAATAGAACCTCTGCTTGATCTTCTCCATCATTTTCTTAATGCCTAGATGCTATCCACTAGGACCATTGTGAAATTCCTTAAGAATATCTAGAATTCTCAACCTCGGAACTACTATTAGCCTTCTAGAGCACTGGACATCTTCACTTTCCCATACTCTATGCAAACAGCCAGATATCATCTAAACTGTTCCATTGGACCCAGTATGCCTTCGCGATGGAATTTCCCGCTGCCATTTGTTCCTTACTTGGCCGTCTTCTTGCTGACATTTTCTTAAGTGGCTTGCCTCCCACTTTTCTGCTGATGTAACTGTCATTTGCCGGACGTCTATTATGCTCTCAGCTTTTGAGCATCGTTTGCGTCGACTTTCTTCTCTGTTGGAGCCCGACTGGCATTCGCGTGCGAAGTGACCTGCTTTTCCGCAACTGAAGCACTTCCTAGCTTGATTCTTGACACCAGAACGATTCATTCCTTCTATCGACTTCAGAGTTTTCAATATTTCAGTCCTCACATCTGGTGTTTCTAGCTCCAAACGCTTCACTTTGTAGGCTGGCTTACATAGCAGTGCCGCTGCTTCACGTGTCTGAGCATACGCAACAGTTTCAGCGAATGTTAACTTAGGATTCGCATAAGTCTCTCGCTTGGTGTACACGTCCTTAATTCCGCTGATGAACCTCTGGATTTTTAATCTTTAGAGATATTCGGCCGACGCGTGCCCTGTGGCTAAAAGAGCCAATCTCTCGATTTCAAAAGCATATTCCTGCAGAGATTCATTGTGTTTTTGGTCACGCTGTTCTAGCTCCATCTGGTAAATTTGCCTCCTGTGCTCGCTACCATAGCGTCTTTCCAGGGCTCGCATACTGCGCCATAGTTATCCCTCTCATATTCGGGAATAGTCAGCAAAATATCCGCTGCAGGACCTTTCAACGTAACAAATAGCGCAGCGGATTTTTCCTCGATGGTCCACTTATTTAACTCAGCCGTCTTCTCGAACTGGAGCTTGAAGATCTGGAAAGGAGCTGTGCCGTCAAAGGATGGTGCCTTTACCCACGGGCCGTTCATCGATCTGGCTTGACGATGCAACTGCAAATCTCGGACACGTCGCTCGAGCTCGTTGATTTTGGTCTTAATTAGCTCTTCTGTTTTGTCTTGCCGACCTTGCAATTCGTTGACTTTGCTCTCAATTAGATCCTGTCTTTCCTTAAGTTCTGCATTGTCTTTCTCCAGATTTTGCTGTATTTGCGCGATGGTTCCTTCTAATCCATCAAACTTTTGTGACATGTTGGCATTGATTTGTTACATGTTCGAGTTCATTGCAGACATATTTTGTGAATTACGGGCATCCTGTGCATCCATCTTTTGTGACATGTTGTCATTGATTTGTGAAATTGCAGTCAACAACATGTTCATGTCCATACCGGTGGATGAACCAGGGGCATTTCCTTGAATCTTGCTTGATGGCTGCTCCAACTCCTTCGCAGAATCAATAGCCTCTTCTTTGCCAATGTCCTTTAAGGATACATCTTCATTCTCACGACGGAATTCGTATTGGTTCAAGTCGATGCCTTCGATTTCTATTGCTTCTCGCAGTCTCGATTGCAGCTCTGCCTTATTTCCAGTTGTAGACAATCCTCGCTTTGCCAACTCCTTCTTGAGAGGAGGTATCGTCAAATCCTGAATCTTCACCATTTTTCAATTACACTGTGACACAAAATGAGGGTTCATCTCTCCGTAATTGATGAAACTAAATGGAGATGAAACTTTATCGCTCCCATATCAAAACCTCATACTGGGTTTTTGGCCTATAGGTCTGGTTTCATTTTTATTTTAATTTAAAGTTGGAAACCCTGTGTATGAGAAAAGTTGATTAAAACTTGATCAAATGAAATAATTTTAAATGGGTTTTTTTGTATATCGCTTTTTTTTGGATCGAGGAACTCATTTTTGACATTAACTTTTACCTAAATCTTACGATAGGTGGCGCTGTCATACAATTTGTCTTATTTTTGATAGTTTTTCATGCAAAAATAGTATTTATATATGTAGTTTTTTTACCAATCACAATTTCTGTGAGTTTCGTGTCAGCTCTCTTGCAATACCACAGCAAAATAAATTCTGAAGCTTTTGGTAGCGTAAAGCGTCTTATAAAATAAATTTAAAATGAATAAATGTTTGCGAAAGTTAGCGCTTTATTGCTATGTTTGCGGTAAATTCAGCATAGCAACCAATCTGATTGGTATAAGTGTTAGTGCGAAAGAGTGGTATGAACACTATTTTGGGATGCCGGTTGTTCAAGACGTAAATTGGGCTCCCAAAGATATATGTAGAACCTGCTACGACGACTTACGTCTCTGGGTTAAAGGAATAAAAAAATCGCTGAAGTTTGGTGTTCTGATGATTTGGACTGATCCAGGTGATTTTATTTTATTTAATGTGTTGAATCACTCATTCAGAATGGTTGTGCATTCAGGTGAGCATAGTGAAGCGAGTTGTTATGTGTGTTTGCATGATGTAAATGGAAAAACTAAAAGAACGCGAAGATCAATGAAATATATTGGAACAGATTATGTAAGCCTGCCATTATCGCATTCAGATGCTATTCCTGTACCACGGCCACCAAGCCATACTACGATTTCTATGTGGACTGCGAACTTGCAAAACCAGTTGCAGGATCCTGATTATGAAATATCTGAAGCTTCCAAAAATATGATACCAATATCAAAATTGGATGGATGACGTGGTAAAACATGTCAATTTATCCAAACGTGATGCAGAGTATATAGCACATAAGTTAAAACAAAATAATTTACTGACACCTGATGTTAAAGTTACTGGTTACCGTCATCGCCAAGCAAAATTTCAGCCATTTTTCTCTGCCAATGAAGAAAACACCTTCGTTTACTGTAACGATATTGAAAAACTTGTTGCAGAAATGGGTATGACTTATATTCCCCACGAATGGAGGTTATTTATTGATTCATCCAAAACTAGTATGAAAGCAGTTTTGCTGTACTACAACAACAAGAAACCTAGCGTTCCGATAGCATACAATTTGAACACTAAAGAAACGTACGAGTCTGTGAGGCATCTACTAAAAGCAATAAGCTATGAAAGCCATAAATGGCGTATATGTTGCGATTTGAAAATGGTAGCTCTGCTTTGTGGATTACAAGGTGGATATACGAAGAATATGTGTTTTATATGTTTGTGGAATACACGTTATAAAGGGAACCAATACCAAAAACATGACTGGGAGAACAGAGAAGATTTAGTTGTTGGATCAGATAATGTAATACACACGTCCCTTGTTCCAATTGAAAAAGTGTTGCTACCTCCACTACATATCAAATTGGGTATTTTTTAAAATTTTGTAAAAGCACTTCCTGCAGATGGACCAGCTTTTATTACACTAAGGTCAATATTTCCACGACTTAGTGCAAGCAAAGTAAAATAAGGTATTTTATATTTACATATAAAATAAGATTTTTTAAGATTTATGTAATTGCTATATCGTTTTACAGGTATGTTTAATGGTCCAGACATAAGAAAATTGATAAAAAATAGTAAGTTTGATAACTCTTTAAATGAAAATGAGCTAAATGCCTGGAATGCCATAAAAGACGTAATAGCTAATGTTCTCGGTAAACATCGTGCCACGAACATCAGAGTAAAAGTAGATCATCTCATGAACATGTTTGAGAAGCTCGGTGTATATATGAGTTTGAAGGTACATTTTCTCCATCACCATATAGATTGGTTTGAACACCAAATCGCAACGGAATCGGATGAACAAGGCGAACGTTTTCACCAGGTCGCTTTAACAATGGAGACACGGTATAGGGGGAAAAAACTACTACTAATGTTAGCAGATCTATGCTGGTGGCAAACGAGAAATGAAGAAGACAATACCGACGAGGAAGAGGAGGAAGTAAACTTACCGCCTTCAAAAAGATTCAAGTTTTAGTTTTGAAGCACCGTCAGAAAATAATTTAATTCTTAACAGAAATATTACTTTGTACGTATACTTAATTTTTTATTTCAAACTTTTCACGCCTACATATGCGTATATGTATACTATTTATCATCTTTTTTTGTGCCCAATATAGTGTAATGTTCCTTTCTATATGTATCATATACGATCATTCAATAAAACTAAAAATATTATTTTTCATGAAAAATAAGACAAATTGTATGACAGCGCCACCTATCGTAAGATTTAGGTAAAAGTTAATGTCAAAAATGAGTTCCTCGATCCAAAATAGCGATATACAAAAAAACCCATCTAAAATTGCTTCATTTGATCAAGTTTTAATCAACTTTTCTCATACACAGGGTTGCCAACTTTAAATAAAAATACAAATGAAACCATACCTACAGGCCAAAAACCCAGTATGAGGTTTTGATATGGGAGGGATAAAGTTTCTTCTCCAATTGGTTTCATCAATTACGTAGAATCTTGTTGCACAGTGTTATTATCCTTTGCAAAAATAATCAGTCCTGAAATAAACGCGTTGGAGATTACATTACAGTAAAGTAATAAAAACAGTACATTGTGAAAGTTGTATACAAGTAATTGTAAATAGTAACGTAAATTGTAATTGAATTGTGAATTACTGAATAATAAAAGGACATTAAACAAAGTCTTTATAAATAAAGAGACTGCAAATTAAGTTGGCGATTTTTATTTAACAATCCAGAGATCGTACCCGAAGGATTTGGGAAATCATCGAGGTTGATTCAGCAAGATCGTAGCAATTGGTGTCAGAAGTGGGATTGTTAAATAAATTCATAAGAATAATAATTGGAAAATGGTGAAGATTCAAGATTTGACGATACCTTCTCTCAAGAAGGAGTTGGCAAAGCGAGGATTGTCTACAACAGGAAATAAGGCAGAGCTGCAATCGAGACTGCGAGAAGCAATAGAAGTCGAAGGTATCGACTTGAACCAATATGAATTCCGCCGCGAGGATGAAGATGTATCCTTGAAGAATGTTGACAAGGAAGAGGCTATTGATTCTGCGAAGGAGTTGGAGCAGCCATCAAGTAAGATTCAAGAAAAGGCTCCTAGCTCATCTGCGGGTATTGACATGAAAATGTTATTGGATGCAATCTCACAAAAGATGGATGCACAGGATGCCAAGATGTCACAAAAGATGGATGCACAGGACGCCCATAATTCACAAAATATGTCGGTAATGAACGCGAACATGTCACAAATCGATGCCAGTTAGACGCAAAAATGCTTGAACAAAGGGAGCAGATATCATCCTTAGAAGGAACAATCGCGCAAATACAGCAAAACTTGGTGAAGGACAATGCAGAACTTAAAGAAAGGCAGGATCTAATTGAAAGCAAAGTCAACACATTGGAAGGTCGTTTCCGGGATTTGCAGTTAAATGTGAACGCTCCCAAGGTAAAAACACCATCCTTTGACGGTAAAATTCCATTCCAACTCTTCAAGCTCCAGTTTGAGAAGACGGCTGAAACAAATAAATCGAGCATGGAGGAAAAATCTACTGCACTATTCGTTGCGTTGGACGGACCTGCGGCAGAACTTTTGCAAACTATACCCGAACATGGGAGAAATGATTACGACGGATTGATGCGAGCCCTGGAAAGACGTTAAGGTAGCGAACACAGAAGACTAATTTACCAGATGGAGTTAGAAAAGCGCGACCAAAAACCCAACGAATCTCTATAGGAATATGCTTCGGAAATTGAGAGATTGGCTCATTTAGCCATCGGAGACTCATCGGGTGAGCATCTCGAAAGGGTGAAAATACAAAAAATCATCAGCGGAAGACGTTTACACCAAGCGAGAGACATATGCGAATCCAAAGTTAACATTCGCTGAAATAGTGGCGTATGCTCAAACACGTGAAACAGCGGTACTCATAAGCAGACCAGCATACAAAGTCAATAAAGTGGAGGTTGAAACAGCAGATGTGATGACCGAAATATTGAGAACTCTGAAGTCGTTAGAAGGAATGAATCGTTCTTCTGGTGGCAAGAATCAGGCTGGGAAATGCTTTAAATGTGGAAAGCTTGGTCACTTCGCACGCGAATGCGAAACGGGTTCCAGCATACAGGAAGGACAGCGAAAACGGAAGGCTGACGAAGATAAACCATCAACTTCTCAGTCGTTAAACTAAAACGAGGCAGCCTAAAGGGGCGTATGCTGGCTCCTGCATTTGAGTGCCCCATAATCTCCGTCTCGCAAATTGGCAGAAAAACGAGCAACATTCCTATTGGTGGATATGTGGATGGACGAGCGCGAATATTAACAGTGGATACGTGCGCATCACACTGCATCATTCGAACTGACCTCATCGCTAAAAAAGTGAGACCATTATCTGAAGCAATATTGAAAACGGCGACTGGTGAGGACACACAAGTGGTGGGAGAAGTAACATGTGAGGTCTCAATAGGGAATGTGACGGTGTTACACAGTTTTATAGTCGCGCAGATTGTAGATGAGGTAATCATAGGAGTGGACTTCTTGATGGAGCAAGGTATCAAGATCGACTTTAATAACAAGGTTATGGAGTATAAGAACATGGATGTACCACTAAGCATTGGCTATGATTCCACATACAGCAGCAAACAAGTGGTCTTAGAAGGCAGTGAACTGATTCCACCAAAGTCAGAAGCAGTTGTTTTGGGCGAAAATTAATGAAGATTGTGGGACAAACAAATTGTGGGTTGTCGAAGCAGCACAAAATTCTACACCGGACGTAGTAATTGGTAAAACCCTGGCTAAGACACAAAAGAATGGACGCATCCCAGTGAGAGTATTAAATGACTTCAGATAATCAGTAAAAATTCCTAGTGGAACTGTATTAGGGCAGGTATTGGCATCAAGGAGATGGAGGAAGCTATCAATGCATGGACGCCAGGGTTGGAAGACAAGTACAAGCACAAGGCCAGCCAGATGATCCGTAAATACACCAACATATTCGACAAGGATGGCAACGAACCAAGCAGGACCAACGTAGTGAAGCATTGCATTTATGCTGGTGACGCAAGACCAATTTTTTCAAGCTCCTCTAAGCGTTCCACTAGCCAAACGTGACGCTGTTGGCCAAATAATTAAGGAAATGAGCGAAAGCGATGTTATCGAACCATCGGCAAGTCCATGGAGCTCTCCGGTGGTACTCGTGAAGAAGAAAGATGGCCAGTTACGGTTTTGCGTGAACTATCGGAGATTGAACGATGTTACAAAGAAAGACAGCTATCATTTGCCCAGGATCGATGATACACTAGACTCGTTAACTGGCACAGAATGGTTCTCAACACTTGACCTTAAGAGCGGTTATTGGCAAGTAGAAGTGAGTGAAGAAGATAAAGAGAAGACAGCCTTTAGTGTTGGCAACGGTATATGGCAATTTACGGTAATGCCATTTAAGTTATGCAACGCTCCTGCCACTTTTGAAATATTAATGGACCATGTACTCAAAGGACTACACTGGAAGACCTGTTTGGCGTATCTGGATGACATCATCGTATTGGGAAAAAGCTTCGATGAACATCTAAGTAATTTGGAAAAAGTTTTCCAGAGAATAGCTGGCGCTGGTCTTAAACTAAGTCCTCAGAAGTGCTCTTCATTCAAGAAGGAGGTGAATTGCTTAGGTCATCAGGTAACCACGAAGGGCGTTTGTACTGCGAAGGAAAAAATAGAAGCAGTGAAGGATTGGCCGAGACCCAGAAATTTGCATGAATTAAGAAGTTTTCTTGGGCTGTGTACTTACTATCGCCGCTTTGTTCCGAATTTCGCCAGCGTAGCTCATAGTCTCCACGAGCTCACAAGGAAAAATAGATCTTTCGAGTAGAAAACTAAACAAGAGGAGGCTTTCCAAGCTTTAAAGAACGACTATGGACTGCACCTATGCTAGCATACCCGGTTCCAGGTGCAACATTTATTCTGGATACAGATGCTAGTGGATATGGCATAGGAGGTGTACTGTCGCAAGTGATTGATGGACAGGAGAAGATAGTTGCCTACTATAGCCGGTCTATTGGGAAACCAGAGCGGAACTATTGCGTAACTCAGAGAGAACTATTAGCGTTGGTGGATTGCATTAAACATTTCCACAAATATTTGTATGGTCAACATTTCCGAGTTAGAACGGATCATGCAGCATTAAAGTGGCTACTACAGTTCAAGAATCCCGAAGGGCAGCTAGCTCGACGGATTGAGAGGCTGCAAAGTCATGACTTCACCATCGAGCACCGCAAGGGTAATACGCGCGGAAATGCTGACGCTATGTCCCGTCGACCATGTAGTTTGGAATGTAAGCATTGCTAAAAAGCCGAGGGTAAGGAAGACATAATAAACGTCCGGTTAATGACAGTTACATCAGCAGAAGAGTGGGAGGCGAGTCACTCAAGGATATGTCAGCAAGAAGATCCGGACTTGGAATTATTAATGCACGGATTGGAGGTGAACAGACGGCCAAATAAGGAACAAATGGCAGCGGAAAGTCCTATCGCGAAAGCACAATGGAACAGTTTAGAGTTGATATCTGGCTGTTTGCATGGAGTATGGGAAAGTGAAGATGGCCAGTGCTCTCAGAAGCTTATAGTAGTTCCGAGGTTGAAAATTCCGAATATTCTTAAACAATTCCATAATGGTCCTGATGGAGGGCACCTAGGCATTACAAAAACGCTGGAGAAGATCAAGCAGCGGTTCTATTGGGTTGACTGTCGTCAGTCGATCGCTGAGTGGGTTGCTAACTACAAGGAGTGCAGTGCAAATAAAGGGCCAAAATCACGAAGCCATTACAAATTGAAGGCCAGATACGACAAAGCGATGAACTCTGAAGGCTTCCAAAGTGGAGATTTGATGTTGCTGTGCAGTCCACAATTGAAGAGGGGTCTGTCCCCAAAACTGCAATGCGTTTGGGATGGTCCATATAAGGTAATCAAACGGCTAAATGACGCAGTGTATCGAATCCAGAATGTTGGGAGACCAGGAAGCAAGATGAAAGTGGTCCACCTAGAGAGGCTTGCTGCGTTTGGAACAGCGAAAGTGTCTAATCGGGACGATCAGACTTAGGTGGAGGGCAGTGTGGCGAAAATGCGAAGCGAATATGAGATGAAAGAGAGGAGCCGACAACTGGCATTTTCTAGAGCGTAAAACGAGACGATTATCGTAACGAGACGATTATCGTAACGACGCGATTATCGTAACGACGCGATTTGTTTAAGAATATTCGGAATTCTCAACCTCGGAACTACTATAAGCTTCCGAGAGGCACTGGCCATCTTCACTATCCCATACTCCATGCAAACAGCCAGATATCAACTCTAAACTGTTCCATTGTGCCCAGTATGCTTTCGCGGTGGGACTTTCCGCTGCCATTTGTTCTTTACTTGGCCGTCTGTTCACCTCCAATCCGTGCATTACCAATTCCAAGTCTAGATCATATTGCTGACATTTTCTTAAGTGACTTGCCTCCCACTCTTCTGCTGATGTAACTGTCATTAGCCGGATGTCTATTATGTCTTCCTTACCCTCGGCTTTTGAGCAATGCTTACATTCCAAACTACATGGCCGACGGGACATAGCGTCAGCATTTCCGTGCGTATTACCCTTGCGGTGCTCGATGGTGAAGTCATAACTATGCAGCCTCTCAATCCATCGAGCTAGCTGCCCTTCGGGATTCTTGAACTGTAGTAGCCACTTTAATGCTGCATGATCCGTTCTAACTCGGAAATGTTGACCATACAAATATTTGTGGAAATGTTTAATGCAATCCACCAACGCTAATAGTTCTCTCTGAGTTACGCAGTAGTTCCGCTCTGGTTTCCCAATAGACCGGCTATAGTAGGCAATTATCTTCTCCTGTCCATCAATCAGTACACCTCCTATGCCATATCCACTAGCATCTGTGTCCAGAATAAATGTTGCACCTGGAACCGGGTACGCTAGCATAGGTGCAGTGCATAGTCGTTCTTTAAAGCTTGGAAAGCCTCCTCTTGTTCAGTTTTCCACTCGAAAGATCTATTTTTCCTTGTGAGCTGATGGAGACTATGAGCTACGCTGGCGAAATTCGGAACAAAGCGGCGATAGTAAGTACACAGCCCAAGAAAACTTCTTAATTCATGCAAATTTCTGGGTCTCGGCCAATCCTTCACTGCTTCTATTTTTTCCTTCGCAGTACAAACGCCCTTCGTGGTTACCTGATGACCTAAGTAATTCAACTCCTTCTTGAATAAAGAGCACTTCTTAGGACTTAGTTTAAGACCAGCGCCAGTTATTCTCTGGAAAACTTCTTCCAAATTACTTACATGTTCATCGAAGCTTTTTCCCAATACGATGATGTCATCCAGATACACCAAACAAGTTTTCCAGTGTAGTCCTTTGAGCACATGGTCCATTAATATTTCAAAAGTGGCAGGAGCGTTGCATAACCCAAATGGCATTACCGTAAATTACCATATACCGTTGCCAACACTAAAGGCTGTCTTCTCTTTATCTTCTTCACTCACTTCTGCTTGCCAATAACCGCTCTTAAGGTCAAGTGTTGAGAACCATTCTATGCCAGTTAACGAGTCTAGTGTATCATCGATCCTGGGCAAAGGATAGCTGTCCATCAGTTAGTCTCCGATAGGCCACGCAGAACCGCAACTGGCCATCTTTCTTCTTCACGAGTACTACCGGAGAGCCCTATGGACTTGCTGATGGTTCGATAACATTGCTTTCGCTCATTTCCTTAATTATTTGGCCAACAGCGTCACGTTTAGCTAGTGGAACGCTTCGAGGAGCTTGACGAATCGGTCTTGCGTCACCAGTATCAATGCAATGTTTCACTGCGTTGGTCCTGCCTGGTTTTTTGCCATCCTTGTCGAATATGTTGGTGTATTTACGGATCATTTGGCTGGCCTTGTGCTTGTACTTGTCTTCCAACTCTTGCGCCATACATTTATATCTTTCTCCATGTCCTTGCTACCAAAAGAGTCGATTCTGCCTTCTAATATCAATTGTTTGCTGCTGTATGTGGAATCATAGCCAATGCTTAGTGGTACTTCCATGTTCTTATACTCCATAATTTTGTTATTCAAGTCGATCTTGATACCTTCATTCATCAAGAAATCCACTCCTATGATTACCTCATCCACAATCTGCGCGACTATAAAACTGTGCAACACCGTCACATTTCCGATTGTTACCTCACATGTTACTTCTCCCACTACTTGGGTATCCTCACCAGTCGCTGTTTTCAATATTGCTCTAGGTAATGGTCTCACTTCTTTAGCGATCAGGTCAGTTCGAATGATGGAGTGTGATGCGCCCGTATCCACTGTTAATATTCACGCTCGTCCATCCACATATCCACCAATAGTAATGTTGCTCGTTTTCCTACCAATTTGCGAGACGGAGATTATGGGTTTTAGTTTAACGACTGAGAAGTTGATGGTTTATCCTCCTCAGCCTTCCGTTTGCGCTGTCCTTCCTGTATGCTGGAACCCGTTTTGCATTCGCGTGCGAAGTGACCAAGCTTTCCACATTTAAAGCATTTCCCAGCCTGATTCTTGCCACCAGAAGAACGATTCATTCCTTCTAACGACTTCAGAGTTCTCAATATTTCGGTCATCACATCTGCTGTTTCAACCTCCACTTTATTGACTTTGTATGCTGGTCTGCTTATGAGTGCCGCCGTTTCACGTGTTTGAGCATACGCCACTGTTTCAGCGAATTTTAACTTTGGATTCGCATATGTCTCTCGCTTGGTGTAAACGTCTTTTACGCCGCTGATGAATTTTTGTATTTTCACCCTTTCGAGATGCTCACCCGATGCGCCTCCGATGGCTAAATGAACCAATCTCTCAATTTGCGAAGCATATTCCTGTAGAGATTCGTTGGGTTTTTGGTCACGCTTTTCTAACTCCATCTGGTAAATTTGTCTTCTGTGTTCGCTACCATAGCGTCTTTCCAGGGCTCGCATCAATCCGTCGTAATCATTTCTCTCATAATCAGGTACAGTTTGCAAAAGTTCTGCCGCAGGTCCGTCCAACGCAACGAATAGTGCAGCAGATTTTTCCTCCATGCTCCATTTATTTGTTTCAGCCGTCTTCTCAAACTGGAGCTTGAAGACTTGGAAGGGAATTTTTCCGTCAAAAGATGGTGTTTTTACCTTGGGAGCGTTCACTGAATTGGTTGGACGATTTAACTGCAAATCCCGGAAACGACCTTCCAATGTGTTGACTTTGGCTTCAATTAACTCTTCTATTTTTTCTTGCCGACCTTCCAATTTGTTCACTTTGGTCTCAATTAGCTCCTCTATCTTGTCTTGTCGCTCCTCGATTTGATTCTGTCTTTCCTTAAGTTCTGCATTTTATATCACCAGATTTTGCTGTATTTGTACGATTGTTCCTTCCAATCCATCCAACTTTTGTGATATGCTGGCATCGATTTGTGACATGTTCGCGCTCTGTGCATCCATCTTTTGTGACATGTTGGCACTGATTTGTGAAATTGCATTCAACAACATGTTCATGTCCATACCGGTAGATGAGCCAGGGGCATTTTCTTGAATCTTACCTGATGGCTGCTCCAACCCCTCCGCAGAATCAATAGCTTCTTCTTTGTCAATGTCCTTCAAGGATACATCTTCATCCTCGCGACGGAATCCGTACTGGTTCAAGTCGATGCCTTCGACTTCCATTGCTTCTCGCAGTCTCGATTGCAGCTCTGCCTTGTTTCCTGTTGTAGAGAATCCTCGCTTTGACAACTCTTTCTTGAGAAGAGGTATCGTCAAATCTTGAATCTTCACCATTTTTCAATCATTATCCTTTGGAATTTATTTAACAATCCCACTTCTGACACCAATTGTTACGATCTTGCTGATTAACCTCGATGATTTCCTTAATCTTTCGGGTACGACCTCATGATTGTTAAATAAAATCGCAAACTTAATTTGCAGTCTCTTTATTTATAAAGACTTTGTTTAATGTCTTTTTATTATTCAGTAATTCACAATTCAATTACAATTTACGTTACTATTTACAATCATTTGTATACAACTTTCACAATATACTGTTTTTATTACTTTACTGTAATGTAATCTCCACGAGTTTAATTCACAACTGATTACTCTTGCAGTCGTATGTCGTCTTTATATACTTGTTTGCTGCTTGAAATCGAAACCCCTGGAATAATCGCGTCGTTTACGATAATCGTCGTTTACGATAATCGCCTCGTTTACGTTCTAGAACGTGCCAGTTGTCGTCTCCTCTCTTTCATCTGTCATTCGCTTCGCATTTTCGCCACAATACTAATACTAGCTTATATAGATGATATTATTATATGCTCAAATGATTTTAATTCTCACATGCAAGACCTGCAACAGACCTTTTTAAAAATTAAAGAATATGGCTTTCAGTTGAATAGGGAACAATGCGTTCTCTGTCGAGAAGAGATAAAATATCTCGGACATATTCTAGCTACGGAATGTCTTAAAGTTGATGACGAAAAGACAAATGCTATTCTCAAACGCTCTAATCCAAGAAATGTAAAGCAGCTCGTATCGTTCCTGCAAACGTGCTCTTGGTACAGACGATTTATTCCGAACTTTGCTGATGTAACCAAATCTTTGTCAAAGCTAACGAAGAAAAATGCAGTATGGAAATGGACTACAGAAGAGCAGAATGCATTCGATAAACTTAAGATGCTACTTTCTTCACCACCAGTACTCCAGCAAGTTGATTAAACCAAGCCGTTTACTTTAAAAACGGACGCCTGTGATTATGCGCTTGGAGCTGTTCTACTGCAGGGGGAGAACGAGGATGAGCATCCGATTGGATACGCAAGCCGCCTTTTGCTTGCAGCGGAAAGAAATTATTCTACAACTGAGCGCGAAGCACTCGCCTTAGTATGGGCTCTATAAAAGTTTCGTGGATACATAGAAGGTTCAGAAATAACCGTTTTAACTGACCACCAACCATTAAAGTGGCTTTTTAGTCTAAAAACACCCACAGGTCGTCTTGCGAGATGGGCATTGCAAATTCAGATGTATAATTTGAAGCTGGGTTATACAGCAGGAAAGCAAAACGTTGTAGCAGATATGCTGTCACGTCCTTCTTGTTGCCTTGAGGCTCAGGCTACTATTAACGCCTTTGAGATAGATTTTCCTCACAAAGGTGCTGAAGAATTTAGAAATGAGCAACTACAAGATGAAGACATAAATATATTATCGAGTCGTTTGAAAAAGATGACGAAAACGTTATAAGACATACAAGTAGAGGATATATTATGGTAAATGGTGTACTATACCGCTTCTGTTCAGAAGAAGACTCAGAAAATGGTCAACTGGTGGTACCCAAAAATTTAAGGGACATAGTCCTAAAGAAATTTCATGAAGATCCAACTGCAGGACACTATGGTATTGATCGTACTACCAGCCGTATTACTCCACTTTACTTTTGGCCTGGTATGCGCGCTGAAATTGCACAGTACGTAAAGTCTTGTGTTGATTGCAACAAGTATAAACCATGAAAATGAAACCAGCTGGATTGCTTCAAACAGTTTCAAGCAATCAGAGGTTTGAAATCATTGCTCTTGATTTATTTGGTCCGCTACCTTGCACAGCAAAGAATAAACGCTAGATACTTGTCGTTGAAGACTTATGCAGTCGTTGGGTTGAACTCTTTGCATTAAATAATGCGTCAGCAGAGGCGTGCGCAACTACTGTTTTAAGCGAACTCGTCCTAAGGTTCGGTGTACCACGGCGTATACATTCAGACAACGGAAGTCAATTCATTTCAGCCGTGATGCAAAAGCTAGCCTACTGTCTGGGCATCAAACCAACTTTCACACCATTATATCACCCGGAGGCAAATCCTGTTGAAAGAAAGAATAGGGACCTCAAAACTCAATTATCTATCTACGTCGGTAAAGATCATAGTGCTTGGAACACATGCTTACCAGCTATAAGATTCGCAATGAATACTGCTAAATGTGATATCACTGGCTTCTCGGCAGCATATCTTACGTTTGGGAGAGAATTAAGAAGCCCACTAGAAGCACACTACGATCTTATGCGAGTAGTCGAAACAGAAAACTTTGTGCCGCAAATAACGCCGCATTTGACTAAACTTGCCAATGCACTTAAATTAGCTGCAGAAATGCAATAAAAACGTCAAGATAAAAACAAACATTATGTAGATAACTAGCGTCGACCACATACAACGTATAATATTGGCGTTAAAGTACTCGTCGAAATTCATTTCCTTAGTAACGCAGGTGAAAGAGTAACGTCCAAATTTGCCACACGTAGAGATGGACCATATGTCATAGCTGCTAAGAAAGGATCAAGCTCTTATATTATTGCAAATCACGAAAATCCATATGAGCCTATTGGAACGTACCACGCCACTGCATTGACTCCATATAAAGGTCCGAATATTGAGCCAAAGTACCAGCACAGAAAGCGAGGACGTACAAACAAACACGAGCACACAACAACAAATGCAGCACAACAACGGTGCAACTAATGCCCATAGCGATAATTCCAAGGAAGCGACCAGAGTTTTACGTCCATGAAAGTTAACAAGTTGCTGACTGCATCATCGGGGCGATTTCTGCGTCAGAGGGGGAGGCTGTAGCGGCTATACCCGAATACATGCTTATTATACATATGTACTTATACATCCTATTAATTATGTTATATGACTCTGTTATGTTAACATAGACTTAAGTTAACATTACATTAAAAGTTATAGTTTAAGCTCTTGTTAAAAGCTAAGAAAGCTTTGGAATTCCTCAATAGATCATTCCAAATTGTTAATTAAACTTTTACTCAATTTTGGAACATGTATAACGATAGTCCTTTGTGTTTCATATTGTAGTAATTTTAGCTATATAAGAGGATACTCAAATGTGAACTTATTCATTCGTACAGCGGATAATAAAGACGCGCACACAGAACTCCAGAACTCCCGTGTTTTTTTCTATCAGCTGTGTTTGGTAAAGCTTAGACGCTTGAAGACAGTACTGGCTCTTGTGGCTAGTTTTACCAAACACGTGGATACGAATAACTTAGGGATAAACCACTTCCCTAAAATATATATATATATATATATTTTGTTGTTAAAAATTACAATCACTTATTATTATTATTATTTTTTTATATACAAATTAATACTCTTCTCTTATCTTTAATTCTCTTATTCTCATAAAGCTCCACTCACTCAAAAATATATTAAAAATATATAATATATATATGTAAGCAAAAAAAATGTTTGTATTTTCCTCATTTTTTTTTCAAATCTCTCTCCCCTTTTTTGTTGTTGTTGTTTATACTCGCGTCCCTATCGAGTGTCTATTATATGTATGTTTGGGTATATAAGAGTTATTAAAAAGAAATCACTCACCTGGTCTGCTCCGTGATGATGGTACCAACATGCTAGAGAAGAACCTGTATGGGAGAAGAGTTTCTTACATATAACCTACATACAAGTTATATTATATACATATATATATATATATATATATATATATATATAATTTTTGTTTCTCTAATTGACATATGGATCATTCATTAGTGATCTTACTCGAGTCGAAAGATATGGCTCCAAGTGCCATGTGAGGGCGGAAATAAAAAAAAAATAAGTTGGAGAGTGTGTTTAAAAAAAAAAAAATTCGTAAAACAAACCAGCACTTGTAAAAGAAATAAAAGAAAGGTTTGTAAAAAAAATATTGAAATTAATATCGCAAAAAAAGGAGTTTTATAAACGCAACGTCTTTCAAAAAAAAAGGAAGTACCATGGAATATATAATGTGATAATGGAATGAGTCAAAAGGAATAAGATTATTAAAGTGAGAGAAGTTTAAAAAGAATAATAAAAAGTACTAAAAACAAAAAATGACTTGAATGAGAGTGTTAACAATAATTTGGAATAAGGTAAATTTAACAAATAATAGAAAAAAAACTAAAAGAAATTATTAATATAATATAATTCGACTTAGTTAATTCGAAAGTTCTAATTAAAATATCCATATATATCTATATTAAAAATTATTCCTACTACTTATGCAGCGACCAATCTTAGATGTATAATTACAAAAAGAATTGTGATCAATACAAAAAAATAAGATGCAAATTGAAAATTTAGATTAATTGGAGGAAATTTATGGTATTGGGAAGTTGTAAGAAAATTATTTGTAATAAACAAAATTTTTTAAAATGTTGGTGATATGGTGTTGGTTGTGTGCCTCCGTTCTTCCTTCACTCCGATATTTAGGTGGCTGGTACTAAGAAGTGGCACTGGTAGATGTTATTCTCCTCTTCAAATACTGGTGTGACTATAAGTCACCGCAGTTTCAATAAAAAATTCGTAGAGGTCTCTTTTATATTGCTTTACTGGCGACCTGAAAATATAACCTATTTAATATTATGTAAAAATATATATATATTTCTTATTGAATTATTTAACTCCATGCGTATTCACTTAACAAATACATTTAAATATGTATATATATATGTAACTTTTTGTGTAAAAAAAAATTCCAAAAGAAATCTTTATAATAAATTTTATTTATTTATTTATTTGCTTACCTCCAACTCCAGTTAGTTTCAAGCTATTTTATTTGGATTGCGCTTGAATCTATTAATTTCTCACAGTTCACAACTTTTAATCTTAATACTTTTTTTTTTTTTTTTTTTTTTTTAACAGTTTGAGAAAGAACTTATTTTACTGCTCAAGTACACCACAATATTCTGTCCCGTTTGTGGTTTTTTGGGCCTTACATAACTTTATTTTGGCCTCATAAAACCACCGAAAGGTCCGTAATTCAACAAAAAAAAACCCATACATGTACTACACGTATAATCTACACACATACTAGTACATTCATCTAGGTTAATGTTGCTCGCACTACAAGATGCCCACTAATTATCTCCCCCAACATGTCGCTAAGGTTATTTGCTATAATTTCTTAGCAACATTTATGTCAAACTTTTATATTTATACAGCCGCATATATACGCACATACCCATATTTGAAATCCATATATTTAATTTAAAAGTAAAGGCTGTCGTTACAGGCTCACATCCGCCGATGGTGCCTGCATCATGGAGCGTGTGTGTAAAAAAAATTAATAACGCAGCCTGTCCTGCCTTATTTGTCGCCCCCTAACGTGTGGCTTCGACCCACAACCCAAAGTCGGGCAAACAATTTATGCCCTGGTATATATTACATCTTTCATGCTGTATTTCTGTTGATCTCTATGTTTCTCAAGAATTTAATACAAAACATCATAGGCTAGCGAAGGTAAAACCTCACTACTACATCGATGCGTTCGTTCAAACGGATAAACTACTTGCTTTGATAAGAGTGTATATAGAAAAGATATTTTTATCGGGGTATGCTCAGTAACGTACATAAGTTTTTGGGTAATAGAGCCTCACTAATTGTCATTCACATAGAACAAGTAACACATGCACTCAACATCAAAACATGCAACACTACTTGGCAAAAATATCCTTCGCGTGGTATGTACCAATCTCTTTACCATTACTATCCCCGAGTTCGTACATGGAATTCCCGATGACGTTCAAAACGATACATTTTATGTGTTGCGGGGCTAGCTTTGCATTATAGCTATTAATTTGTGAACTTTGATGAAAATTCTTACGATACACTATTTGCCCGATCTGAAACTTCACGTCTGAGCTTCTAGTATTATAAACCTTTTTTGCTCCTTTCGTGAGCCAACTTTAGCTCCCTAATAATTTTATTTCGTATCAGCTGCAGTCTGTCGCTTGTTGTCTCTACTTCACAATCTGCATCCTTTAATGATTCCAACTTTCGATATAGATCATACGATGCAGCATGCTGTATCATAGGCATACCGAAAGTGGAATAGTACGGCGATGTGTTTATGGCAGAATGTGTAACACTCCGGATAGCAAATGCTGCGTCGCTGACATGCTTATCCCAGTCTCTTTGGTTGTCTTTAATGAACGATCTTATGACCTGTAACACAGTTCGGTTCACCCTTTCTGCAGCATTTCCTTGCGGCGAATAGAACGCAGTTTTGATATGTTTGGAATGTACATATTCGGGCACACCGAATATATGGAAAATGTCCTTTTCTAAGTATTTGATTACTTCTGCTGAAGTGGCTTTACGAACTGGTTTCGAAAACACAAATTTGGACGCATGGTCAAGCCATACAAAAACATACACATTACCATCACGGCTACGTGGAAATGAACAACCGTTGAAAAGGTCGTTCTGTAATATGCTGTTTCTTAATAGGTGGTTTCTTGAAAACATTTTGTGTTTTGTTGCACTTACAAACTTCGCACTCTTTTATATGTGTACATACATCAGCTACCATTCCTGGCCAGTAGTATTTTTCGCGCAATCTTGCCAATGTTTTATGAATACCACCATGGCCAGCGGATAGCGAGCTGTGAGAAGACTCTACCAATCCTGGTCTCAACTCCGTTGGAACCCAAAGTTTCCATAACTGGTCCGCTTGAATTTCGTCCCCTCTGTCAAATTGAGTCCTTCGATATACGTAACCGTCCGATACACAAAGGTCTGGAAGTCTGTTTTTATTCTCTGTCACTGTCCTTTTTAACTCTTCATATTCTTCGGAGGAAAAACATAGAGATTCTAGGCATACGTCTAATATCCTATCACTCATTCTAATCTCTTCCATATTCATCCTTGATAGGGTGTCGGGTACCACGTTTTGTGCACCTTTTCTATGGTCGATATTGAAGTGGAAGCTTTGAAGTTTCAGACTCCACCTTGCTAACCTTCCGGACAAATCCTTTTGTTGCATGAGCCACTTTAAACTTGCATGATCAGTAATAATTGTGAAAGGGAGTCCTTCGACGTATGGTCTCAATCTTTTCACGCTTATGATAGCCGCATAGCATTCTAGTTCGGTCACAATGTAATTTTTCTGTGCTTTGTTGAGCTTCGATGAGACATAGGCAATTGATCGCTCGTTCTTGTCGTCGTCTAACTGGAATAGAACCCCTCCCACTCCGTCTGTCGAGGCGTCACACTGCATGTAAAAATGTCTGTCAAAGTCAGGATGTGTCAATACGGGTGCTGTTATCAAACCTTAATTTCAGCTTCTCAAATGACGCTTTGGCTTCATCGGTCATCGCGAATTTTTTTATCTTGTCCTTTGAGAGGCAATCGTTCCATAGTCTTGAATAAAACGACGGTACCAGCCAGACATGCCCAGGAACCGACGAAGTTGTTTTGGACTTTTTGGTTCCGGGAAGTCTCTCACCGCTGCCACCTTATTCGCATCCGTTCGAATACATCCATCACCAACAATGTATCCGAGGTATCGTACTTCTTTGAAACAGAATTTGCTCTTCTCTACGTTAATTGTTAAGTTAGCATCTCGTAAACAGCGAGCGGCAATTTCTAATAAACACATATGAGACGAAAAATCTTCTGAACACACTAACAGATCATCAAGATACACAAATACACAATTACGCAATGAAGCAGGTATGACTTTGTCCATCAAACGGCACATTCTTTGCGCTGCGTTGCACAGTCCGAATGGCATTACCGTGCACTGGTACAAGGGTCTACCAGGCACCGTAAAAACCGTCTTTTCTCTTGATTTTCTTTCCAACGGTGTCTGCCAGAACGCATCCTTCAAATCAACAGCAGATATAAATCTTGTGTTTTGAAGCCGGCTAAGAATACCGTCTATATTTGGCAGAGGGTACGCGTCTTTGATGGTACGTTCATTAACCTTTCGGGCATCTAAAAAAAAGACGATTTTTGGTACCTTTGACCACTAAGGATTCTTCAATAACTCCCATGTTTATCATCCTGTCAAGTTCATCGAATACGAGTTTTTGAATCGCCGGCGAAATTGGCTAATGACGCTGTTTTACCGGCATGTTTTCATCAGCCACTTCAAGACGTGCTCCTCCCTATTGGTTCGACCTAGTCCTAAAGTTAAAAATGAGGGAAATTGTGATTTCACCCACTCCAATGCGTTCGTTTGTTCGGGCGTAAGTACATGTTGCACCGCATCGAAGGACAAATCACCATCAGCGGTTACGAGCTCTGATACCCTAGCATTATTCACATTCACATTCATTCCTTTGTTCACGACACTCATACCAAAGGCTAACCAGAAATCGACTCCTAAATAAACTTCTTGTTGAAGCCCAGGGACTATTAAAAACTCCAGTTCTCTGGTTGTGTTGTCCCACTCAACCGGTAACTTGATAGCCCCTACTACTGCGGTTTCTCCCCCATTCGCCGTCTTAATATTTTGCCCTTTGATTGGCATAATAAGGCCTTCTTTGCCTATCAGCAACTCACTCCCATTTTTACCTAAGCAACTAGCTCCTGCGCCTGAATCGAGTAGTGCCAGTACTTCACGTCCGCCTATTTTGGTTTTCGCGAAGAATCTGTTGTCACCATTAACTGTTACTATCGTTGAAATTATTTTGCTGTAAATTCTTTTAAAGCATTTCCTTTTTTCTCTCATTTTACCAATTTTCTTATAATTCCTATTACTTTTTATATCTATTTCCTCACAAAAAATTCTCCTACGAGCTTCCGCATATTCCAATTTACGCTGGTGTAAACTTTTAGTTTGTTTAGTATTCTGTATGCTTACTATTTCATCTTGTTTTTGGCTTTCAATTTCTTTTTCCTTAATTAATATTTTTAGAATTTTGTTTCCGGTTGGACTGTAGTCTGGCTGAAATTCCCGGTCATCTCCGCCAGCTTTGATTTTCACTGATCTTTAAAAATACAAAAGGATGCATCACTCCCACAAGCAAAACACAACATATTGTGAAAAGAAGATTTGCACATAATTTCCTTTTGCGCCCCGGTCGGATTTTTATTATAATGGTCCACAGGCATACCGCACGAGAAAGACAACATAAGGTGGAAAGGTGAAGCGCAGAAAGATTTTATGGTGGATTTCGACTCGTTGGGACAAACAGATGTTGACGAGAGTTGGTTTTCATTAGACTTCACTGAGTAAGAATTTGATGGTTTCCTACTCATCGGATTCTTATCTAACGCCTCTACTTTTGCCTCTATTATTTTCTCTGGCTTTAGCTCCAATTCATTAACTTCCCTAGATCTACCTCTGTTTTCCTTTATCAATTTCTCAGCTCTCTTATATTCGGCTGCTAAGTCCGCCATGGTATCCATTTTGGATGCAAATGTCAAGGTAGCAACGAATGGTTTAAGGTTTCCCCTGACCATGCCTACGAACTCTTTCTCGGAGATCTTACGGCGGTGTTTGAATATAAGGTCATGTATATCGCTGTAATATTCATCAAAGTTCTCATGGGGCTGTTGCTTCCTTTCCAGGATTTCGCGGATTATTTCATGATCAGACTCAGCGGTTCTGAAGTGATTTAGTAGCTCGGCCTTCAGTTCAAAATATCCAAAGTCGGGACAGTCCGCTTTGTCTTCGAGCACTTGCCAATACCACTTCAAGGCACCGCCGGAAACCAAACAATGAAAATCAGTAAAAAGCTGGAAAAAGGATATTTCGTTCTGTTCACGCAACTTTTCAACTGTGAAAATAAAACTTTCCACACTCATCCCTTTTCCAGTTCCGTCGAATTTTATATGCCATTTCTCCAGATCTATCCTTTTCCATCTAGGTGGCCCACATGAATTTGATTCTGTCGGAATCGAATTTCTCCCACTAGCCTGTTCATCACAGTGACGTCTTGGGTCTTCTCCTCGTCCTCGATTTTCGGGGGTTGATGCCACAGTGGATCGCTGCCCTAAGGCCTGTGTTGAAGTCTCCATCTCAGTGACTCGTCCTCTGAGGTCCGCCACGTTTTCCCGCATGTGCCGCACTTCATTCATACATTGCGACATCATATCGTTCTGCTGCATCATCATCGCCGTTAAATGATGCTTAGCTGTTCAGTGTTCGTCATGGTAATAGTGGACTCACTCCTCTGAGCTTTCGAGCTTCCAGCATTCGGGTCGTTGAGTGTTGCTTCTTCACCGAGGTAATTATCCCCTTTTTCTCCTCCAATCTCACTCTGCTGTGACATCTGCAACAGTAAATCAATTTTTCGCGAAAAACTCAGACTATTATTTGCCTCCTCGTTATTCTCGTCTTCTTTATCTTCGTTATGTTGCGACTCAGATTCGATCGTTCCGAGAGCCCTCATGGCGCACCTATTAAAAATATCTGATGGAACGAAATCAACCGCTCTTTCTATACCAGTGTCAATCTAGTTAAATATCGCGCCGACCACCTGATTCTCAAGAGCGCGCGAATAACTTCTGGTGACTGGCCTACTTGAATAAAAAATTCCTAGCCCAGGTACTATTCTTTCCTCCTCTGACATTCGGATACGTCAGCGTGAATGTATTTGATTCTGTGACGAATGCAAAGGAAAACTTTCTAGCCTCAAAAATTTACACACAACGCTTGGTTCTATATGTTAACCTTCAAAATTTAAGGCAAACAATTTTCACAAATACTTAACGAAATTGAGGCGAACCAAAAATCCAAAAAAAATAAAATAATTCTCAAAAATATATAAAAATAATAAAAAGTAATATTCGCAAGAATGCTATATTCTCGTATACTATAAAAAAATAACATATATATATATATATATATATATATATATATATAGTGCGAGTTATATGAATGAAGAAAGATTATTGTATGGTAAGATTGCTAAAGAATAAAAAAACTTCGAAGATATTTTCAAGTTTTGATTTTAGATTTTATTAAAAAAATTCATATATACAGCGCATGTAGATGGTCTACCGAAAGCTATAAAATCAATAAAAAAAATTATTTGGCATGGTGTGTGTGGTGTTGTGTTGCGGAGGTCATAATGAGTGTGATAAGTTCGTCCGTCTCCTGTCTAGGAGTAAGTCAACTAATCCCCCACATGTGTGCAAGTCAACAATGTCCATGCTGAATCATTAATTGCGCACCTCACACTTCTCCTGACCCAAGCGAAAACAATCTGCAAACCTCAATTACTAGCTATGCTGGAGTGCCAGTAACGTAGCTTAAGCAGCTGTTAACACGAACATCTTAATAAAACGTATAAATTCCGATGAACATGCTAAGTCTTTGCCCAATACTACTCAGTTCAAAATATATAGGCAGTACTTAATCATCCCCCAGATATTTATAATCATGTCAAACCGAACCACCTCTATTTAATCGATGATTCCCTAACACTGTCCGAAAGATAAAAAAATTAAATTGAAATGGTAAAAGAATATAACGGTAAGCTTATAAGCGTTGGGCGCCATTGTTATGTAGCTGCTTGTTTATGGTAAGGTCGAGGGACGCATCGGCATGCTTGCGGTTGCTGGACTAGCTCAACGGTTGGGGTGGGTTGTTGGTCACTCGCTTTGCCTATGCTACAGTAACAAAAAAATATCATGCCGAATGTATTGGTAAAAAAAAAAACTCAAAACAAAATCGCGGAATGAAAAGTTCGAAGAGAGACAGTCTTGTCCGTTTGTTGTTCTCTCGTCAGTCAGGTGGAGTCTACCCACCCTCTTCAACAATGATATTGTGAAGCCATGGTCGTTGTGCTAACTCCTCTCATCTTACAACGACCCCATACCAGAGAAAGTCTGTCAGTCGGTCGTTCAGTCTGTTTGTCTCAGTTTGTCCCTGGGTCAGTCGACACAACCATGTCCCTCATGTCCACAAACACAACACCCACACCAAATACTAAATTAGCAATACATATTATTATGTTTTCTTAATTTTTATTTGAATATAAACTTCATAATATATATATATATATATATATATATATATATATATATATATTTTTTTTTTTTTGTTAAAAATTACAATGACTTATTATTATTATTATTATGTTTTTTTTTATATATAAATTAATACTCTTCTCTTATCTTTAATTCTCTTATTCTCATAAAGCTCCACTCACTCAAAAATATATTTAAAAAAAATATATATATATATATGTAAGCAAAAAAAATGTTTGTATTTTCCTCCTTTTTTTCAAATCTCTCTCCCCTTTTTGTATGTTTGGGTATATAAGAGTTGTTAAAAAGAAATCACTCACCTGGACTGCTCCGTGATGATGGTACCAACATGCTAGAGAAGAACCTGTATGGGAGAAGAGTTTCTTACATATAACCTACATACAAGTTATATTATATACATATATATATATATATATATATATATATATATAATTTTTGTTTCTCTAATTGACATATGGATCATTCATTAGTGATCTTACTCGAGTCGAAAGATATGGCTCCAAGTGCCATGTGAGTGCGGAAATAAAAAAAATTTAAGTTGGAGAGTGTGTTTAAAAAAAATAATAATAATTCGTAAAACAAACCAGCAATTGTAAAACAAATAAATAAAAAGGTTTGTAAAAAAAATATTGAAATTAATATCGCAACAAAAGGAGTTTTATAAACGCCACATGTCCACAAGTACCATGGAATATATAATGTGATAATGGAATGAGTCAAAAGGAATAAGATTATTAAAGTGAGAGAAGTTTAAAAAGAATAATAAAAAGTACTAAAAACAAAAAATGACTTGAATGAGAGTGTTAACAATAATTTGGAATAAGGTAAATTTAACAAATAATAGAAAAAAAACTAAAAGAAATTATTAATATAATATAATTCGACTTAGTTAATTCGAAAGTTCTAATTAAAATATCCATATATATCTATATTAAAAATTATTCCTACTACTTATGCAACGACCAATCTTAGATGTATAATTACAAAAAAAATTGTGATCAATACAAAAAAATAAGATGCAAATTTAAAATTTAGATTAATTGGAGGAAATTTATGGTATTGGGAAATTTTAAGAAAATTATTTGTAATAATAAAAATTTAAAAAAATGTTGGTGATATGGTGTTGGTTGTGTGCCTCCGTTCTTCCTTCACTCCAGATATTTAGGTGGCTGGTATTAAGAAATGGCACTGGTAGATGTTATTCTCCTCTTCAAATGCTGGTGTGACTATAAGTCACCGCAGTTTCAATAAAAAATTCCTAGAGGTCTCTTTTAGATTGGCGACCTGAAAATATAACCTATTTAATATTATGTAAAAATATATTTATTTCTTATTGAATTATTTAACTCCATGCGTATTCACTTAACAAATACATTTAAATATGTATATATATATATATAACTGTTTATGTAAAAAAAATCCAAAAGAAATCTTTATAATAAATTTTATTTATTTATTTATTTGCTTACCTCCAACTCCAGTTAGTTCCAAGCTATTTTATTTGGATTGCACTTGAATTTATTAATTTCTCACAGTTCACAACTTTTAATCTTAATACTTTTTTTTTATTCTTTATTTTTATTTTTATTTTTATTTTTAACAGTTTGAGAAAGAACTTATTTTACGCTCAAGTACACCACAATATTCTGTCCCGTTTGTGGTTGCTGGGCCTTATATAACTTTATTTCGGCCTCATAAAACCACCGAAAGGTCCGTAATTCAATAAAAAAAAACCATACATGTACTACACGTATAATCTACACACATACTAGTACATTCATCTAGGTTAATGTTGCTAGCAGTACAAGATGCCCACCTATTATCTCCGCCAACATGTCGCTAAGGTTATTTGCTATAATTTCTTAGCAACATTTATGTCAAACTTTTATATTTATACAGCCGCATACGCACATACCCATATTTGAAGTCCATATATTTATATTTAAAGGTAAAGGCTGTCGTTACAAGATAATGGTCGATCTATCAAAGTTAAAGTTCAAAATCAAGAGATTGAGATCGGAAATTAATTCATTGCACCATATTGCCCGCTGCTATCACGAATTTTCGAAACACATGCGAACGTTGAGAGTTGTCATTCGGCCAAATCATTCAAATATTTGTGCAAGTACGCCACAAAAGGCAGATACGTCAGTACTAATGAAGGACTGTGGCGATTATTGTCATTTCAAATTCATGAAAGATATCCCACAGTTGTACATTTAGCAGTGCATTTGGAAAATGGACAAAAAGTTTACTTCACTGAGGCTAATGCGGCACAATGAGCTGAGAGACCACCATCGACAACATTGACTAGCTTCTTTGCAATGTGTGAAGCATTCGCAGCGACGCTAATGTACGTTGAAATGCCCAAGTATTACCCTTGGAATCAATCAGCAAAGAAATTTCAACGTCGCAAACAAGGAACCCCAGTTTCAGATTGGCCACAGGTGTTTTCCACTGATGCGCTAGGTCGCATGTATACTGTTCATCCTACAAATTATGAATGTTTTTATTTGCGACTGCTGTTGGTAAATGTATGTGGACCAAAATCATTTGCGCATTTGAAAACTGTGAATGGCCGCCAATGCCAAACATATCGAGAAGCATGTCAACTATTGGGTTTGCTGGAGAACGATTCTCATTGGGATTTAACACTTGCGGATTCAGTTGTTTCATCAAATGCGTACCAAATACGAACGCTGTTCGCAATAATCATCAGCACAAGTTTGCCTTCACAACCAATTCAGTTATGGAACAAATACAAAGACGACATATGTGAAGATATCTTGCATCGCTTGCGCATTCTAACGAATAATCCCGACATGCAAATAACCGATGAAATCTACAATGAAAGATTGATTCTGATTGAGGATCAATGCTTGAATATTGCAAACAAGCTACTGATTGAAGTAGGAATGATTGCGCAAAATCAATCGATGCACGATGGATTCAACCAAGAATTTAATCGAGAGCTGCAGTACAATGTTGATACATTGCAGGAATTCGTTCGAAATAATGTACCGTTGCTGAATGAACAGCAAAAACAAATATACGAAACATTAATGCAAGCGGTGGATAATAATACTGGTGGTCTATTCTTCCTGGACGCACCCGGAGGAACAGGGAAAACATTTGTACTTTCATTGATTTTGGCCACTGTTCGATCAAGATGTGACATAACTTTGGCGTTAGCATCATCTGGAATTGCGGCGACTCTTCTAGATGGCGGTCGTACTGCACATTCTGCGCTTAAGTTGCCACTCAATTTAAACATAATTGATACTCCAACCTGCAATATTTCCCGATCCAGTGCAATGGGAAAATTGTTGATGCAATGCAAGCTCATTGTTTGGGATGAGTGCACAATGGCACATACGAAATCACTTGAAGCACTTAACTTCACACTGAAGGATCTTCGGCGAAATAACAACATCTTTGGCGGCTTGATGATATTGTTGGCAGGCGATTTCAGGCAGACTTTGCCAGTAATTCCTCGTGGAACACCTGCAGATGAATTGAATGCTTGCCTTAAGGCATCACCTTTGTGGAATAACGTAAAAACATTATCGTTAACCACTAATATGAGAGTTCAACTTCAAAATGATCAAAGTGCTGCACAATTTTCAAAACAATTGTTAGCTGTTGGAAATGGAAAAGTCCCAGTTGATGCGACAACTGGATTAATTACTCTTACCAACGACTTTTTCCGATTTGTAGACTTTCAATTAGCTCTTATTGAAAATGTTTTCCCAAACATTAGTGAGAATTATCAGAATTATGCTTGGTTAAGTCAACGAGCAATTCTCTCCGCAAAGAATAATGATGTACACGCACTGAATTTCACCATTCAATCAAAAATCGCTGGCGATTTGGTGACATACAAATCCGTTGATTCCATAACAAATCCCGATGATGTATTAAATTATCCAACGGAGTTTTTGAACTCTCTGGTGTTACCAGGATTTCCACCACATAACTTGCAACTCAAAGTTGGTTCAGTTATTATGATATTGCGTAATTTGAATCCGCCGCGACTTTGCAACGGTACTCGACTTGCGGTGAAAAGACTTATGCCGAATTTGATTGAGGCAACCATTATTAACGGAAAGTACGCAGGTGAAAATGTATGTATTCCTCGAATACCAATGATTCCGACTGATCTTCCGTTTGACTTCAAACGATTGCAATTTCCGGTTCACGTTGCGTTCGTAATGACAATTAACAAGTCGCAAGGCCAATCGCTTAGTGTTTGCGGGATAAATTTAGAAAATCATTGTTTTTCACATGGGCAGCTATACGTTGCGTGTTCACGAGTTGGGAAGCCATCCGCTTTGTTTGTGTTAACGTCAGACAAAAAAATAAAAAATGTGGTTTACCAAAGAGCACTTCAATGAAACGGATAATTTGCGGACACGTATAACGCTTCGATTCAGTATTTACTTTGGACTTTCATTTTTTACTTATAGAAGTTCAACTAAATTACACTTCAGTTTTGTAATCGAAATGAATTCATTACTGTTGTGAAATTAAATAAAAATTTTCCTTTTCAAATATAAGACAAACAAACAATTTTCTTCATCTTGTAATCCCCAAACGAAATATTAAAAAAAAAACGAACCCATCTGGTGGCGAAACGGAGTTCGCCGGGTTTGCTAGTTCTTTATAATTAAGAAACTGCAAGAATAGTTGGCGACTTTTCTTTAAAAATTTAGCGATCGGACGCGAAGGATTTGAGAAATCATCAAAGTTAATTTAGCAAAATCGCAGCAATTATCTTAATTAATGGTGTCTTAAAATATGTGGCAGCATTTCTTGCGGTTGTAATCGATTTTTTTGTATCGAAATTTGTTCATTGCACATCTATGTTTTTCTGTGACCTCAGTTCTTTTTTGAATTGCTTTTTTTTCGTACGATTTTATGGACGTCGGTTTTTTGGGTTATTAAAGGCAGACAATTTGTATTTATATATAGTTGAGTATTCGATCGCAGACATTTAGTTTTAGCAATATGTGTATAATATTTTTGTGCTTATAATAAATTTATTACGTTTACCTGCGAAGCGGCAATATTGCTTAAATATTGTTCATTGCTAATTGCATTTGGGCCTAATTGTTATGAGAAAGGTATGATGGAGTAGAATAATATCTTCAACGCTATTTACTTTGAATAAGCCTCATTTTTTATGTTTTAATGCATACTAAGCAATACTAACCCAGGATGCAAGCTTAGGTAATTGTACAGTATAGCTACTTTTGTTAAAAGCTCATTAAAATTAATTAAAAAAAAGCACACCAATAGATTTGTTTCCAAGTGAACTTAATTATAAATCGAGGGAAGTGCAATTTTCCAAACATTTTTTGGGTTGGCTTTAGAATTGTATCTCATTTTCACTGATTATTGTATCTAAACGCGTGGACCGAATTAAATAATTTATAAAGGCATTGATAGGCAATGAATTTAACTTTTGTTTTATTTGTTTATGTGTTTTAGTTTTTCCACAATGGTTTACAATATTATTATTAAATTTATTTAATTTAAAAAATTTATGTTGGATAGGAAGCATAATAAAACAAACTATCACTAAATGATTAATTTCTTATAAATGCACAACAAATTTATAAAGTAGGGGTAAATGTTCAAAAATTTCACATTTTTGGACATTCAGTACATTAGCGCGATTTTGTTTGGGTCTTTTTGATGCGGGAGAAACAGCATCTGTCGATATTTTTCTACTCATATGCACTTTATTAAATTTTATATATAAATTAAAAATATGTTATTTATTCGATTATTTTCTTCAGATTTTATGCTTTAAAGTTCACTTAAATTAAATTTCAATCCCATTGAACCAAAATGAATGGTGATATGTTCATAATTTCAATGCTCCCTGTGGATATAGTATATAGCCTGTGTTGGTGCCTTAAGAATTTTTTATATTAAAGCGCGGTCAATTCACAAAAGGGGTCGCTTACAAATACTGTGCAAGGCCAAACCGGTGTTCGTCTTTTGTGAGTTGGCGACTCCAAACAAAAGAACACGGGCTCTAAATAAAGCTTATCAGCAACTTTAATCAAGACAACCAAAAAAATATTGGTCTAAATGTAAATTAACGTTGGGTTATATGTATACTTTTACATACTAAAAAAGTGTTATTTTTGCTGGTGCGATTTATTAAATTTGCTCAATTTTTCTTTAGTGTTATTTATATTCTTATTTTAATTTGTTAAGTAGAAAAATAAAATTTTATATTTGTATAGTTTTATCGGCACGAATTGCAATAGAAATGCCCGACAATAACAATAAATGGGTGTTGCCATACAGCATAAAAATAAAAATACTTGACCATACAGGATTGTATGTGCAAACTCACAATTATATTGTTACGATCTTGCTGATTAACTTCTTAATCTTTCGGGTACGACCTCTGGATTGTTAAATAAAATCGCCCACTTAGTTTGCAGTCTCTTTATTTATAAAGACTTAATTAATGTCCTTTTAATTATTCGGTAATTCACAATTCAATTACAATTTATGTTACTATTTACAATCACTTGTATACAACTTTCACAATGTACTGTTTTTATTACTTTACTGTAATGTAATCTCCACGAGTTTAATTCACAACTGATTGCTTTTGCAGCCGTACGTCGCCCTTATATACTTGTTTGCTGCTTGAAAACGAAACCCCCGGAATAATCTCGTCCATACGATAATCCTCTCGGTTACGATAATCGTTTCGGTTACGATAATCGTCTCGTACGCTCTAGAAGATGTCAGTTGTCGGCTCCTCTCTTTCATCTGTCATTCGCTTCGCATTTTCGCCACACTGCCCTCCACCTAAGTCTGATCGTCCCGATCAGACACATTCGCTGTTCCAAACGCAGCAAGCCTCTCTAGGTGGACCACTTTCATCTTGTTTTTCGGCCTCCCTACAGTTTGAATTCGATACACTACGTCGTTTAGTCGTTTGATTATCTTGTATGGACCTTCCCAATTGCATTGAAGTTTTGGGGACAAACCTCTCTTTCGTTGTGGATTGTACAGCAACACCAAATCTCCATTTTGGAAGCCTTCGGAGTTCATCGCCTTGTCATACCGAGCCTTCATTTTGTCACTCATAATTTGAGTTCGCTGCCTCACAAGAGCATGTATCTCTCTTAACTCTTCCTCGAGAACAGTAGACGCTTCCTTCCCAATTCTTCTCGCATCACCAGTTATTCCAAATTTTAAATCGCTGGGCAACCGAAGTTCACTACCAAACAGTATCCTGGCAGGTGTTTGACCTGTTGTTTCATGCACTGCGGACCGATATCCCATCAGGAGAAGCGGTATGTGTACATCCCAATCATCTTGATTCTTGTCCACTACTTTCCGCAAGTGCTCTTCCAGGGTCCGGTTGAATCGCTCTACCATGCCATCTGATTGAGGATGCAGGGCTGTCGTTCGGGTTTTGCGAATACCAAGTATCTGGCACATCTCCTGGAACACCGCCGATTCAAAGTTTCTTCCTTGGTCTGAGTGCAATTCTATAGGTGCACCGTATCTGGTAACCCAATTGTGAGTGAATGCATCCGCAACTGTTTTCGCTTCCTGGTTTGGAATTGGGTAGACCTCAGGCCATTTACTAAAGTAGTCCATAACCACAAGAACGTATTTGTTTCCTTGTTTGCTTAGAGGGAATGGACCGGCTACATCCATGGCAACCCGCTCAAATGGTGCACCTGAGTTATACTGCTTCATCTGCCCATGACTTCGTGACTTTGGCCCTTTAGCTGCAATGCACTCCGTGCAGTTAGCAATCCACTCAGCGATCGACTGCCGACAGCCAACCCAATAGAACCGCTGCTTGATCTTCTCCAGCGTTTTTGTAATACCTAGGTGCCCTCCACTAGGACCATTATGGAATTCCTTAAGAACATCCGGAATTCTTAACCTCGGAACTACTATAAGCTTCCGAGAGCACTGGCCATCTTCACTTTCCCATACTCTATGCAAACAGCCAGATATCAATTCTAAACTGTTCCATTGTGCCCAGTATGCTTTCGCGATGGGACTTTCCGCTGCCATTTGTTCTTTACTTGGCCGTCTGTTCACCTCCAATCCGTGCATTACCAATTCCAAGTCCGGATCTTCTTGCTGACATTTCCTTAAGTGACTTGCCTCCCACTCTTCTGCTGATGTAACTGTCATTAGCCGGACGTCTATTATGTCTTCCTTACCCTCTGCTTTTGAGCAATGCTTACATTCCAAACTACATGGTCGACGGGACATAGCGTCAGCATTTCCGTGCGTATTACCCTTGCGGTGCTCGATGGTGAAGTCATAACTTTGCAGCCTCTCAATCCACCGTGCAAGCTGCCCTTCGGGATTCTTGAACTGTAGTAGCCACTTCAGCGCTGCATGATCCGTTCTAACGCGGAAATGTTGACCATACAGATATTTGTGGAAGTGTTTAATGCAATCCACCAACGCTAATAGTTCTCTCCGCGTTACGCAGTAGTTCCGCTCTGGTTTTCCAATAGTCCGGCTATAGTAGGCAACTATCTTCTCCTGCCCATCAATCACTTGCGAAAGTACACCTCCTATGCCATAACCACTAGCATCTGTGTCCAGAATAAATGTTGCCCCTGGAACCGGGTACGCTAGCATAGGTGCAGTGTATAGTCGTTCTTTTAAAGCTTGGAAAGCCTCTTCTTGTTCAGTTTTCCACTCGAAAGATCTATTTTTCCTTGTGAGTTCATGGAGACTGTGAGCTACACTGGCGAAATTCGGAACAAAGCGGCGATAGTAAGTACACAGCCCAAGGAAACTTCTTAATTCATGCAAATTTCTGGGTCTCGGCCAATCCTTCACTGCTTCTATTTTTTCCTTCGCAGTACACACTCCCATCGTGGTTACTTGATGACCTAAGTAATTAACCTCCTTCTTGAATAAAGAGCACTTCTTAGGACTTAGTTTAAGACCAGCGCCAGCTATTCTCTGGAAAACTTCTTCCAAATTACTCAGATGTTCGTCGAAGCTCTTTCCCAATACGATTATGTCATCCAGATACACCAAACAGGTCTTCCAGTGTAGTCCTTTGAGCACATGGTCCATTAATCTTTCAAAAGTGGCAGGAGCGTTGCATAACCCAAATGGCATTACCGTAAATTGCCATAGACCGTTGCCGGCACTAAACGCTGTCTTCTCTTTATCTTCTTCACTCACTTCTACTTGCCAATACCCGCTCTTAAGGTCAAGTGTTGAGAACCATTCTATGCCAGTTAAGGAGTCTAGTGTATCATCGATCCTGGGCAAAGGATAGCTGTCTTTCTTTGTGACATCGTTTAATCTCCGATAGTCCACGCAGAACCGCAACTGGCCATCTTTCTTCTTCACGAGTACCACCGGAGAGCTCCATGGACTTGCTGATGGTTCGATAACATCGCTTTCACTCATTTCCCTAATTATTTGGCCAACAGCGTCACGTTTGGCTAGTGGAACGCTTCGAGGAGCTTGACGAATTGGTCTTGCGTCACCAGTATCAATGCTATGCTTCACTACGTTGGTCCTGCCTGGTTTGTTGCCATCCTTGTCGAATATGTTGGAGTATTTACGGATCATCTGGCTGGCCTTGTGCTTGTACTTGTCTTTCAACTCTTGCGTCCATGCATTGATATCTTCCTCCATCTCCTTGCTGCCAATAGAGTCGATTCCAGATGAATCATTGCTGTTAATAATGGCTTCTACCTCTTGACATTGCCCTAATACAGTTCCACTAGGACTTTTTACTGATGATCTGAATTCATTTAATACCCTCACTGGGATGCGTCCATTCTTTCGTGTCTTAGCCAGGGTTTTTCCAATAAGTAAGTCCAGTGTAGAATTTTGTGCTGCTTCGACAACCCACAATTTGTTTGTCCCACAATCTCCATTAATTTTCGCCCAAACAACTGCTTCTGACTTCGGTGGAATCAGTTCACTGCCTTCTAAGACCACTTGTTTGCTGCTGTATGTGGAATCGTAGCCCATGCTTAGTGGTACTTCCATGTTCTTATACTCCATAACCTTGTTATTCAAGTCGATCTTGATACCTTGCTCCATCAAGAAGTCCACTCCTATGATTACCTCATCTACGATCTGCGCGACTATAAAGCTGTGTAACACCGTCACATTCCCTATTGAGACCTCACATGTTACTTCTCCCACCACTTGTGTGTCCTCAAAAGTCGCCGTTTTCAATATTGCTCCAGGTAATGGTCTCACTTCTTTAGCGATCAGGTCAGTTCGAATGATGGAGTGTGATGCGCCCGTATCCACTGTTAATTTTCGCGCTCGTCCATCCACATATCCACCATTAGTAATGTTGCTCGTTTTCCTACCAATTTGCGAGACGGAGATTATGGGGCATTCAATTGCAGGAGCCAGCATACGCCCTTTTTTTAGTTTAACGACTGAGAAGTTGATGGTTTATCTTCGTCAGCCTTCCGTTTTCGCTGTCCTTCTTGTATGCTGGAACCCGTTTTGCATTCGCGTGCGAAGTGACCAGGCTTTCCACATTTAAAGCATTTCCCAGCCTGATTCTTACCACCAGAACGATTCATTCCTTCTAACGACTTCAGAGTTCTCAATATTTCGGTCATCATATCTGCTGTTTCAACCTCCACTTTATTAACTTTGTATGCTGGTCTGCTTATGAGTGCCGCCGTTTCACGTGTTTGAGCATACGCCACTGTTTCAGCGAATGTTAACTTTGGATTCGCATATGTCTCCCGCTTGGTATAAACGTCTTTTATGCCGCTGATGAATTTTTGTATTTTCACCCTTTCGAGATGCTCACCTGATGCGTCTCCGATGGCTAAATGAGCCAATCTCTCGATTTCCGAGGCATATTCCTGTAGAGATTCGTTGGGTTTTTGGTCGCGCTTTTCTAACTCCATCTGGTAAATTTGTCTTCTGTGTTCGCTACCATAGCGTCTTTCCAGGGATCGCATCAATCCGTCATAATCATTTCTCTGATAATCAGGTACAGTTTGTAAAAGTTCTGCCGCAGGTCCTTCCAAAGCAACGAATAGTGCAGCAGATTTTTCCTCCATGCTCCATTTATTGGTTTCAGCCGTCTTCTCAAACTGGAGCTTGAAGACTTGGAAGGGAATTTTTCCGTCAAACGATGGTGTTTTTACCTTGGGAGCGTTCACTGAAGTGGTTGGACGATTTAACTGCAAATCCCGGAAACGACCTTCCAATGTGTTGACTTTGGCTTCAATTAATTCTTCTATTTTTTCTTGCCGACCGTGCAATTCGTTGACTTTGCTCTCAATTAGATCCTGTCTTTCCTTAAGTTCTGCATTGTCTTTCTCCAGATTTTGCTGTATTTGCGCGATTGTTCCTTCTAATCCGTCAAACTTTGCATCCATCTTTTGTGACATCTTGGCATCCTGTGCATCCATCTTTTGTGATATGCTGGCATCGATTGCAGATATATTTTGTGAATTACGGGCATCCTGTGCATCCATCTTCTGTGATATGCTGGCATCGATTGCAGATATATTTTGTGAATTACGGGCATCCTGTGCATCCATCTTTTCTGATATCTTGGCATCCTGCGCATCCAATTTTTGTGAAATTGCAGCCAATAACATGTTCATGTCAATACCCGCAGATGAGCTAGGAGCCTTTTCTTGAATCTTACTTGATGGCTGCTCTAACTCCTTCGCAGAATCACTAGCCTCTTCCTTGTCAACATCCTTCAGGGATACATCTTCATCCTCGCGGCGGAATTCGTATTGGTTCAAGTCGATACCTTCGACTTCCATTGCTTCTCGCAGTCTCGATTGCAGCTCTGCCTTATTTCCTGTTGTAGACAATCCTCGCTTTGCCAACTCCTTCTTGAGAGGAGGTATCGTCAAATCTTGAATCTTCATCATTTTTCAATAATTATCCTTTGGAATTTATTTAACAATCCCACTTCTGACACCAATTGTTACGATCTTGCTGATTAACCTCGATGATTTCCTTAATCTCCGGGTACGACCTCTGGATTGTTAAATAAAATCGCCTACTTAATTTGCAGTCTCTTTATTTATAAAGACTTAATTAATGTGCTTTTAATTATTCGGTAATTCACAATTCAATTACAATTTACGTTACTATTTACAATCACTTGTATACAACTTCACAATGTACTGCTTTTATTACTTTACTGTAATGTAACCTCCACGAGTTTAATTCACAACTGATTGCTTTTGCAGCCGTACGTCGCCCTTATATACTTGTTTGCTGCTTGAAAACGAAACCCCCGGAATAATCTCGTCCATACGATAATCCTCTCGGTTACGATAATCGTTTCGGTTACGATAATCGTCTCGTACGCTCTAGAAGATGTCAGTTGTATACAAGTGTTTGTAAATTGAAAATTAAATTGTAAAATGAATTGTGAATTACTGAATAATAAAAGGACATTAAATAAGTCTTTATAAATAAAGAGAGAGAGAGCAAATTAAGTTGGCGATTTTATTTAACAATCCAGAGATCGTACCCGAAGGATTTGGAAAATCATCGAGGTGATTCAGCAAAATCGTAACAATATTTTATTCATGGTTAACGGAATTATGCAGAATTCTGTGCAGGGCGTAGCCGATGTTGGTCCAACTCAGGACTATTTTTGTAGATTGCCGCCGGCAGCGCGGCGCTTTAAAAAAATAACCCTGCGACGTACCAACACCGACTTCGCCTTGCACAGTATTTTTAAAATAAAAATCTTGGTAAAATGGTGGCCTTCGGCCGCAATCTACAAAAATAATCCTGAGCCCGACCAACATCGGCTACGCTACGCTGATCTTTAAGTTTGTTTTAGATATTTTTCCTTTATATGTGGCAACACCCAAAATTCAAAGTAGTTGCTTTACGTACGAATTAGTAGAGTAAAATTCGACATTTTTTGCAACTTTAACATTAAATATCTCGAAAACTAGAAATCTTCGGCGAGTTTAGTTTACAGTTTCTGAAAGCTGGTGCAGCCCCCTACCACTCCCATCATTTTTTGAATTCAAAATGTGGTGCATTTTTGGAAAAGATTACCATTAAATTTTTATCAATTTTTTAATTTGTTTTCTATGTTTTAAGCATTGAAAGAACTATATTAATTTTAATTTTGACCACTTATTTTCATAAATAATCGTCTATTTAGGGCAAAATGTACCTAAAAAGTGAAATTTTTCTCGATTTTCAAGACCTTCCCCAGAACATTTTAGACACCTCAGTGGTTAAACTTTTTTTAATCAAAAGTTTAATTCATTGGCTTTTTTTTGGATTGTCTTGTTTGAAGTTGCTGATGAGCTTTATTTCAGAACCTGTGTTCTTTTTTTGGAGCGGCCAGCTCACAAAAAGGTTTCACTTACAAATATTGTGCAAGGCGAAACCGGTGTTGGTCCGGTCTTGCACAATATTTGTAAGTGAAACCTTTTTGTGAGCTGGCGGCCTGTGACCATTCTTTAATAAAAAAAATCCTTAAGGGACCAAAACCGACTATATACTATATCCACATGGAGAATTGAAATAATGAACATATCACCATTCATTTTGGTTTAATGGGTTTTGTTGCTTTTCTTTTGGTCTCCTTTTCTTCGTAATTTGACAGTTGATATTCAATGAATGTACAAATTTTATAATTAAGTGTCGCTTTAAAGCATAAAATTTTAAGAAAATAATCGAATAAATCACATACTTTTAATATATATATAAAATCTAATAAATAAAGTGCATATGAGTACAAAAATATCGACAGATGCTGTTTCTCCCGCATCAAAAAGACCCAAACAAAATCGCGCAAATGTATCGAAAGTCAAGAAATGTGTAACTTTTAAACATTTATCCCTACTTTATAAATGAGCAACAAATAAAAATTTATTTAATGATAGTTTGTTATATTAAGCTTAATATTCAACATAAATTTTTTAAATTAAATTTGTTTAATATGATAAAATTTGTGAAAGAAGTGCAACGTAAATTGTAAAAGTAGGAAAATATGCAAATTTTGTTAAACCATTGTAGGAAAACTACAACACATAAACAAATAAAACAAAAAGTGAACAAAAGCTTAATTCATTGCCTATCAATGCCTTTAAAAATTATTTAATTCGATCTACGCGTTTAAACACAATAAGCAATGAAAGTGAGATACAATTCTAAAGCCAACCCGTGCCCCGCCCCCACAGCTTGTGCCCCACACTCCTTCAGAGTGGTATACAATTCTAAAGATTTCCCCACTTATTAACAATAAGTAACAATATTATGCTTATTAGTTGAACTCCTATTATATGTTATTTTGTCAATAACTTAGTGAAATACAAAAAAAAAAAAAACATGTAAATCAATGCTTCGAGGAATGGACTTTAATTATAAATCGGTAGGGGTGAAATTTTTCGCCAATATTTTTAATTATGAACAAAAGATGTAAGGATATAACAAATATCGCTTTAAACTGTTTCAAATAGTTGTTTTTGCAGACAATATCAGGTGAACTGCAACTAACTTTGTTATAGGATGAATGGGCTGCAATGCAAATAAGTACAGTGGCGGACAAAAGCCTACATACAACGCCTTAATTCGTTAAATTGAAAGTCCAAAAAGTTTAATCAAAAATTTAACGATACAGTTTAATTTAACCATTTTCCCTTATCATAAAAAACAAACAAAAATAATTTTTTAACACAAAATAGTAAAGCTATGACAAAAAAAGCGTAAATCCAACGTTGACAAAAGTCTACATACATAAGCTATCTTAGCACAAAAACTTTGGTTAATATAAGGAAACATGATCTTTTTAGTATTTAGTTGGTCCACCGTGCGCATCAATGACAGCTTGAAGCCATCGTGCATCGAAGCTACTAAATTTATCAATTCTGAGGGAGTAATGCTATCACAAGCTTAATTAAGACGTTCTTTGAGTAATGCTGTGCTGGAAATCTGATTTCTTCTATTTTTTTGCTCAAAAAACTCCGAGACATGTATCAATAACATTCAAATCTTGGCTTTGAGGTGGTTGTTATTGTTGTTGTAGCGGCATACGCCAGGACCGTTTAGGGTCAGGCAAGTTTAGTTTCAGTCATCGAGGTCACCTAACGGGAGGCCCAGGAAACGTGCTGCTTCGACGGGTTCGGCCCAAAGGGAGAGGGGTCTTGGATGAGTCGGGTCGAGTGGGCATGCAAAGAGGTGGTTAGTATCGTGACATGTGTTGGGTATGTCAGGGTCGAGTCTGGATAGGTAGGAGTTAAGCCTACTACAGTATCCAAATCTTAATTGTGCCATGGTTACACGGGTCTCACGAGGCAACTCGAGCTCTTGTTCTGCAATGGGTGGTGATTTGACTCCGAGAACACCATTCACTGGAAGAGAGTTCACGAAGGTGTTAACAGACTCTCGGTGAATGGTGTTGATGGCCTGTCTGTACGCCGTCCTGTCCAGCGGGTCTTGTCTGTATTGCTGTATGTCGTCCCGGTAGTCAAGTACTCCCTTCCTGATGTGCCTAGGTGGTGCTTCGGCTTCCAATAGTTGCCTGTTATGATGATCCATACGGTAGCATCCCAGCAGGTATTGCGTACACAGCATAACATTATGCTCCTTAGCTGGGAGCATGGATGTTTCACTGTGTAAGTGGTGCTCCGGCGCCATCAGGAAGTTTCCCGGTCCGAAGGGCGGTGTTCTGGCAGGTCTGAAGCTTCTTCAACTGCGTCACGCTAGTCCCCGGCGTCCAAATCGGCGCAGCATAGCCGGTCAATTGCCTTGTCCGTTGCCAGTAGCGTTTCTTTGTCTTTCCCCTAGGTGCTACCGGCTAGCGATTTGAGGATTTTGTTGCGGCTTTGTACTTTGGTGGCAATCGCAGTCGTACGCGGAGTGAAGGAGTGCAGGCTATCGAATGTGACTCCCGGAACTTCGGAATTTTTATATCATCGACCTTCACATTGAGTTCTAGTCGGTACTCTTTCGTCCGGCTGGTAAAAAGGGTGGCAGAGGATTTTCGCAGACGCCAAAATCGAACAGTCATCGGCGTATGAGATCGAGGAGACGACCTCCTGCGAGTTAGGGGTTCAAGAATTTACCCGCGGTAAGGCATGCCTGTCTTAAGAGGCGACTAAAATCCATAGTTCCCGCGACAGTCGGGTCTTTATACCGGAACGACCCGGATTTTTATCCGGCCAAGGACTGTCACTCCCGCAATATTTCCCGAAGCCCAATTTGGGGAATTTTTCTGCGGTTACAACAACAACAACAACATCGAGGAGACGCTCTCTAGTGGTGGAGGAAGCCTCGAAATGTACAAATTAAACAGCATCCGGAAGAGAACACCACCCTGCGGAACCCCTTGTTTAATTTTCCGTAGCTTTGAGGTTTGAGCTCGAAAATCAACCGATGATCGTCGACCACTCAGGTAGTTCATGGTCCACCTCTTCAAATTAGGCGGTAATGAGGAATCCTCAATCTCCGATAGTAGCACTGAATGATTTACCGTATCGAAAGCATTCGACAGGTCCAGTGCCACTAGAACAGTTCGCACACAGGGTCGATTTTGGTTAAGGCCATGAATTCTCTAAGTGTTTATGGCGTTAAGTGCAGTTGCGGTGCTGTGCACATTCCGGAAGCCATGCTGATGTATAGCTAGGCTCAGATGGTGTGAGTGACGGGAACAGCAAGGCGTGATCACCGAAGGCAATTTCCACCCGATCATCACGTCTCGTCGGATTAGATAACGATTTAACTGTAGCCTCGAGCTTGGTCCCCAGCAGTTTAAGTGCTCCTCCCACTTGTCCCGATTGTGGATATTGACCTTGTTCCGAATCTCGACGTTAAGTTCTCTAATACGGGGATCACCGGGATCGGCCAGCCGTAACGTGTCGCGTCCTGTCGCTAAAACCGCCACTTCGGTGGGGAAATGAGGGCGGATTTCCGAGCGTGACCTGCAAGTATGAAGCGGGCGATAGCCGACACGACAATTTTGCGAAATGTCTTCTGCAGAGAGGACGTTGGTGGGAGTGGGGAAAGCACCAAAGGCGTTCTCAGTAAATTCCGTAAAGCCGGGCCAGTTAGCTTTATTAAAGTTAACAAATGTCCGGTGGTTCACGGAAACGAAGTCGGGAGGCCTGTCAATCTATGCAATTTATCAAACCATCACTAGCTATTGTAATATCAGGCGAGCTATAGCAGTTGCCCAAAATCCTGGTAGGGGCTTCGTCGTTCGTTGTGCAGAATGTCGAATCGTCTATCTGTTCTGCCAGCTCCATTCCTAGACGATCATTTGACAAGCAGGAATGCCAAAGATCGTGATACGCGTTAGTCACCCAAAACCAAACGGTTTTCGCCTTTAAGTAGCGCACGTATATCAGGACGATATCCAACTGGGCCAATTGTAACGGGAGGAATGTATATATTAAATATTTCGAGCTATACACCGCCTGACCGGATAGCTATGCCCTCCACTCCCTCAATTAGGCTTATTAAGCCTTTAATAATTACAATTCTTTACTATACCCAATGGCTTATTTGCAATTCTTTATGGCACACAATTATTCTCTGCTTCACTCAGCTTATACGTTTCTAAAACACAGCTCGCAGCAATGTTAACTCCATTGAGTTGTCTACTCGTCTCCTTTTATGATCGCGGCTGCTGTTCTTTTTATACCTGAAGATGACACAAACATTCTGTTCACGGGCTTAAGAATAGGTTGATTATTCGTTTGCCTGCGGTAGCTGCAGCCGCAGCCGTTTATCCTTAACGACGGGGAATTTCCGTTACACTGTCGACCCTTCTGTTTGTCCTTGGTAAGGCTAATTTACATCATACCGCCGCTTCTTAAGTTTGTTTGTCCGTGGTAAGGGTAATTTGCATCATACTGCCATTTCTTTTGTCTCTACTTTTTATTTGGAAATCTCGTCACACTGCTACTCCTTTTGTCTTTCCTTCGTATTTGTGATTTCCGTTACAATATTATAGCCAGCCCCACATTGGTGGTAGTTGGCGGCTGAGTAGTATCTACAAGCGGGGGCAACGAATGCATTACTGCACTTACGAGTGGTGCGCAGACCAGAGCACCACCGAAAGTGGCACCAGCCAGTGCATGAGTTGCATTTGACTGATGTCACATTCCGCCGTACTATGGTCTGACATACGGAACAGACTGTGCGAGGTACTAGGAGCTGCTGTTTAGCCCCCCTCACGGGAGGTGGAGCTGGATCGGGGTGGGCGAGGGTTGGGTAAAGAAGGTTGGGAGTCATGTTACGGGGAGCTCCATTGGGCCGTGGAGGCCTGTGGGGAGTTACCCAAAGTGGGTAAATGTGCTGAAGGCACTCCCTATGGGTTTTAGGGCCTGAAAAGGTCTTAAGATGACTCCAACCATTGCACTGATTCCCTCTAACCGATGTGGAAGAATGGTGGAGTCGTCTTTGGCACACGCAGCAGAAATAATCCGTCGGACCAGGGGTGGTTTCTACGCAGCCCTGATGAGAAGTATTTGGAGTAGGCCTGCCACGAAATGTTGCCCCATTGATGCACTAAAACTAAAATTACCTGATGACTTAAACGGGGTTGGGTGTCCGAAAGGGGGACAACCCTTGGCCGGGTAAAATCCGGGTCAACTCTGGTGCGTAGACTGGCTGCCGTGGGAGTAGTATTACCCTGTGTTGTACATAGAGGGACACATCTCCTCTACAGTTCCGTATTATGGGGGAATCGAATTATAGCGAGTGGTAGGGGGTCCCCTCCCCTTTCTAAAGCTGAAAACCAAACCTACCAGAGACCTTTAGTTTTTGAGATTATTAAAGTTAAAGTTGCAAAAAATATGAACTTTATCTTTAATTTTTGTTTAGTAGTGCATAGTTGCAAAAATATGAACTTTATCTTTATTTTTTGTTTATCAAAGCAATTACCATAAATTTTGGTGAATCCACCTGTAAAAAAAATGTTCCTAAAAAACAATAAAAACACAAATTTTACACTTTGTTTACATATTCACTAGCTTCTGTTAACTTTTAAAAAGGGTCTTTGGCCGAGCATGGAAAAATAACCCTCAGCCGGACCAACACCGACTTCGCCTTTAACAGTATTTAAAATAAAATTAAGTTAATACAAATAAATCCTCACAATTTTTTCAATAAAATTTTATAAAATTTTTTTTGTGTTCATGCAACCCTGTATCGTAGAGTATTTTATATTAAGGCCGTATTGCAATACCCGTTACTCTCAGTATAGAACATCACAATTACATTAAATTAAAGAAAAATTATTAAATTTTTATAAATAAAATTTGTTTTTTCCATTAAATAAAATAATATATAAATGTAACAATCTGTCAATAAAAATATAAAGAAACTTATACCATATATAATACATTTAGGCGCGTTTTAAATGAACAATGAAATTAAGAACAAATTATGCGCAATTGAATAAAAATATTATGAAAAATAAAATCAATTTACATAAATAACATCTATAGTAACCATATCAGGAAGTTTCATAAATATAAGTAAAGTTTTTTTTTTATCTAAAATAAGCATTGGTACCGATATGGGGTGCTCAGCATACATAGAAAATATTTATATATTTATAGCAAAAAGTGACCTACAAGCATTTATGGGGTTGGCTTTAGAATTGTATCTGTTGTTGTTGTTGTAGCGGCTTCACATTGAGTTCAAGTCGGTTCTCCTTCGTCCAGCTGGTGAAAAGGGTGGCAGAGGATTTCGCGGGTTGTAGATGTAGATGTTATGCAGTGGAGAAGTTGGAAAGGTCGGCAAAAAGCAGTTTACTTTGGAATAAAGGCTATCAATATCCTTGTCAGACGCCTAAATTGAACAGTCATCGGCGTATGAGATCAAAGAGCGCCCTGTGGCTAAATCATGGTCCAACTTTTCAACCCTGATTAGTCCTCAATGTCCCATAGCAGCACTCCGTGTCGAAGGTTCGATTTTGGTTAAGGCCATGAATTATCTGAGTGTTTATGGCGTTAGGTGCTGGTGTGGTGCTGTGCACTTTTCGGAAGCCATGCTGATGTGTAGCTGGGCACAGATGGTGTGTATGAGACGGAAACACCAAGGCCTCAATTGTATTCGCTACAGGGGAAAGAAGAGATATCGGTCGATAAGACTCCTTTATTTGCGAGTTTCTCCGGCTTTAGTAGCGGGACCCAGTTTCCACATTTAAGTTATAATTAGAATGATCAAAGACATATTACTCCCGCTAGGCCCAAATGTTTTAACATCAGCATGCTTGTTCCGTCGGGGCCGATGTATTTGTAGGCTTTCACATTCCCGATAACCCCCTCAACTTCTTCCCTGGAGAAATCAAGCGTGCCACTGGTGTTTGGCAATTTGTGCAGACAGCGGGTCTTTTCGTTTTGTCAATCGAATGATGCATTGTAAATAACCAGCTAAAATAGCTCGCGCACCTCTTCGGGTCCGACGAGGCGTGATCACCGAATGAAATTTCCACCCTATCATCACGTTTCGGCGGATTAGACAACGATTTGACTGTAGCCCCGAGCTTGGTTACCCCAGAGGAGAGATTGCACGATCCCTTCTTATTATATTATAGCCAGCCGAGCTCAGAAGATCTGAGATAGCGCTCAGTTTTGTTTCTTGTATCGCAACTATTGGTGGGTGCTCCCGGCTCATAAAGTCGACTATATCGTCGATCTTTCCTTGAAGTCCGTTTCAGTTAAGTTGAATGTGTCGGAAATATCTCGGAGGGATGTTCATAACACGGGGAGTGAGGAAGGGATGGATAGATCTTGGTAGCTGCTGCTGTGTAACCCGCTGAGGTGGTTGCCGCCTGTTGGTGGTGCTTGGCGGCTGTGTGGTATGTACAAGCGGGGGTACACTTCTACAACAAGGGGCAACGAATGCACTACTCCACTCACTAGTGGTGCGCAGGCCAGAGCACGACCGAAAGTGGCACCAGCCAGTGCATGAGTTGCATTTGACTGATGTCACATTCCGACGTGCTGTGGTCGATCACGGAACAGACTGTGCGGGTTACTAGGAGCTGCTGGGTATCCCCCGCACGGGAGGAAGAATGGTATGGTGTAGTCTTTGGCACACGCAACAGAAATAATTCGTCGGACCAGGGTTGGTTTCTACGCCAGCCTTGATGAGAAGGATTTGGAGCAGACCTGCTGCAAAGTGTTGCTCCCTTGATGACCTAAAACTAAAATTACCTGATTTCCTAAACGGGGTTAGGTCGCCAAAAGGATGACAGCTCCGAGGATAAAATCCGAGCCAACTCCCGGCTGTCGTGGGAGTCGAGAATTGTATCTTACTTTCACTGCTTATTGTACCTAAATGCGTGGAACGAATTAAGAGATTTATAAAGGCTTTGATGGGCAATGAATTAAGCTTTTGTTCACTTTTTGCTTTATTTGTTTATGATTTGTAGTTTTTCTACAATGGTGTAACAAAACTATTCTAAAAATATGTGATTTATGATTTATTCGATTATATTCTTATTTTTTTTTTGCTTTAAAGCGACACTTAATATTAAAATTTGTACATCTATTGAATATCAACTGTCAAATTACAAAAAAAAAGCAAAGCAAAAGAGAAGCAACATAACCCACTAAACAATAATGAATGGTAATATGTTCATTATTGCAATGCTCCCTGTGAAAGCGCGGCGCTTAAAAAAAATAACCCTGAACCGGACCAACACCGGTTTCGCTTTGCAAGTATTTGTAAGTGAAACACTTTTGTGAGCTGGGTTATATGTATACTTTAAAGTACTAAAAAAAATGTTTTTTTCGCTGGTGTAATTTTTTAAATTTTTACCAATTTATTAATTTGCTCTTTTTTATGTTTTAAGCATTTTTAATTTAAATTTTGAGCACTTATTTTCATAAAAAAATCGTCTATTTAGGGTAAAATATCCCAAAACAAGGAAAATTTTCTTGATTTTCAAGACTTCCCCAGAACTTTTTAGAAACCTCAGTGGGGGTAAAGTTGCATTAATCACAAGTTTAATTTGTTGGCTTTCGAATGAGCCTAATAAGAGGTGCCCCACCTCCTCCGTTTGCGCCCCACTCTCCTTCAATTGGGATACAATTCTAAAAATTTCCCCAATTATGAAATATTTGAAATTTTTTAAACAAGGACTGAGTTCGAGAGAAACCAGCTAATAATCAATAATCAGTAAAAATATGCAACAAAAATAGTAGTATTTTAAGAAAATTTAAATGTAAGACAGGTTTAAAAATGTATTGTGTGTAAAAGTATATGTTAGAAATATTGGCCACGTTGCTGCTACCATTTTATTATTATTATTATTATTTTTTTTTTTTTTTTTTTTTTTTTGGTAAGTTTTCTTCTGATATTTGACAAAATGTAAAGCAATTATTTAGTTCCGATAAAACTACATTGTAATGTCATCTATATTTGAATCAAACCTAATGGAGTAATCATAAAAAAAAAAACGAAAGTCTTGCAAAGTTTTTCTTGTTTCAGATTTCCCTGTTTTCTCGTATCTAGAAGGTTGCAAAATTGGCCAAAATCTTTGCGAGCTCGTACGTCATCGTGAAGTCGTACAACGAAATACATCAAATACCATCAACCACGATGGTACTGACTATTCTGTTGCGCAGTCGGAAAGGTAAATTCTACAGAAAAAATAACAGTTCAATCATCTAAGTTATATGCTGATCCTGCTCAACAACGTTTTTTTTATTTCGCTTGGTAAATAAAAATTAAATAAATGTTCCAAAATGCAATAAATGTTACAAAAAGCAAAATTGAGAAGAATACATTGTAACAGTCTTTCTGAAAGTATTTTTTTTTTATTAAAAATATACTCTAAAAACGTTTTCCTTATATAAAAGATTCTATTATCATATATTTTAAATGTTGTTGTTGTTGTTGTTGTTGTAGCGGCTGCGCCAACCCCTTCAAGGGCCAGGCAAGTCCAGTCTTAGTCATCGAGGTCATCTAACGGGAGGCCTAGGGAACATGCTGTTTCGACGGGTTCGGACCAAAGGGGTGTTAGATGAATCGAGGTGGTTGGTGTCGTGCGGAGATTCGTTGCATGCAGAGCATGTGTTGGGTATGTCAGGGTCAAGTCTGGATAGGTAAGAGTTAAGCCTGCTACAATATCCAGATCTTAATTATGCCATAGTTAAGCGGGTCTTTAGAGCTCTTGTTCTGCAATGGGTGGTAATTAGACTCCGAGAACACCATTCACGCGAAGTGAGTTTACAAAGGTGTTAACGGACTCGGTGAAGGGTGTTTATGGTCTGTCTGTACGCCGTCCTGTCTAGCGGGTTTGTCTATATTGCTGTACTGCGGTAGTCAAGTACTCCCTTCCTGATGTGCATAGGCGGTTCAGCTTCCTATAAGCGTCTGTTGGGATGATACCTACGGTACTTTTAATTTCTACATTTCGAGGCTTCCTCCACCACAAGAGGGCGTCTCTTTGATCTCATACGCCGATGACTGTTCGATTTTGGCTTCTAGAAAGGATATGGATAGCTTTTGTTAGAAAGTAAACTGCTATCTCGCCGACCTTTCCAACTACAACCCGCGAAATCCTCTGCCACTCTTTTCACCAGCTGAACGAAGGAGTACCGGCTTGAACTCACTGTGAAGGTCGATGACTGGGAGTCACATGTAATAGCCTGCACTCCTTCACTCCGCATACGACTGCAATTGCCACCAAAGTACAAAGCCGCAACAAGGCAGTTGCCCGGCCGGACGTGAACTATGCTGCGCCGATTTGGACGCCAGGGACTAGCTAGACGCAGTTGAAGAATCTTGAGACTTTTCAGAACACCGCCCTTCGGACCATGACGGGAAACCTCCTGATAGCGCCTGAGGACCACTTACACAGTGAAACATCTATGCCCAAAGTTAAGGAGTCTAATTTTATGATGTGTAAGCAATATCTGCTGGGATGCTACCGTAAGGATCATCCCAACAGACACTTATTGGAAGCTAAACCATCACTTAGGCACATCAGAAAGTGAGTACTTGGCTACAGGGATGTTGTACAGCAATACAGACAAGAGCCGCTGGACGGGACGGCGTACAGACAGGCCACAAATACCATTCACCGTGAGCCTGTTAACACCTTCGTGAACTCTTCTCACCAACACCTCGGAGTCCAATCATCACCCATTGCAGAACAAGAGCTCGAGCTGGCTCGTGAGACCCGCGTAACCCTGGCACATTTAAGATCTGGATTTTGTAGTAGACTTAACTTCTACCCATCCAGGCTCGACCCTGATATACACAGCGTATGCCTCGCATGCAATGAAATCCCGCACGACACATCCCTCTCCCCCTGGTCCGAACCCATGGAAACATCACGGTTCGTGGGTTTCCCGTTAGGTGAACTCGATGACTATGACTAGACCTATCTGACTAGCCGTTGTTCGCGAACCGCTACAACAACAACATGTGACTCTCTCTTCGCGTTGGTGGCTCTTAGCGCAATGCTTCATAAGGTCATGTATTTCTTGCATTCGCCTTTTTTGGAGAAAACCTTGGGAGCATTAAGAGGTAACTAAGGTATAAAAAAGATAAACACTGCCTAAATGTATGCGGGATTTAAGCCTTTCGCGAAAACATTACCGCGCTGCTTCTGGTCGGCATAATAATCTACTTAAAGGGCGCCGTTACGCTTCGAAAGACCATATAAAGGCGGGTAGGGGGTAAGCACTAAGCTCTAAAAAATAGGATTATACCCAAAAACATGGAGGCGCATGTGTTTCAGCCAATAGCCTAGCGGCTAAGGTCGCCGGGAGTGAATACCGAGAGCCACACCGATTTTTAGTGATGTATTACATGCTCCATAAGCTTATCAGAGCATGCACATCAGATCTACCCAAAAAAATTAAGTTGATGGACGAAGTGTGGATCTAAAATTTTAACCTTTTATCCGGTTTGAATGGAGCATGCAGCGGACCCCGTTGCTGTTGTAACCGCATTCCCCAAATTGGACTTCGGGAAATATTGCGGTAGTGACAGTCCTTGGCCGGACAAAAGCCGGGTCGTTTCGGTATAAAGATCAGACTGTCGTGGGAACTATTGGATTTTAGCATGTCTTACCGCGGATAAATTTTTGAACCCCTTTCCATAGGGTTACCACTCACCTCAAGAGACAACGGGGACCGAAAATCTCAACTAGGGCGTCCTGGCGAAAGTGACCACTCAAGAAGGCAGGGACACAGTTCGAAATTTTTAAATTCATTAAAAATTTAGAATTATGTGAAACCTAGAATTTTGAGCCTAGAATTGAGACCTTAAGATCCAACGGATGAGTGTCGACCACTCAGGTAGTTCGTAGTCCACCTCTTCTACCCTGGCGATAATAAGGAATCCTCAATATGCGATAGCCATACTGATGCAATGCCTCAATTGTCTTCGCTGTTGAGGGAAAGAAGAGATACCGGCCGATAGGCGGGTTTCCCCGGCTTCAGTAACGGGATCACTGCACCTAGTTTCCACACGGGCTTAATTAGAGTGGTCAAAGGCAGATTGAGGACCTTGCTAAGAAAGTCTGCTCCCGTTTGAACGAAATGTTTAGCATCATTCCTCCTCGGTCATTTGCCAGGCAAAAATGCCATATATGGCGGTGCGCGGTAAAATTGCACAAAATCAAATTTTGAGAGTCATGCTGCGAGCAGCTCGGTTGTATCGTGGAGGTCTGGAGCGGTAAAATTGCAAAACCAGATTTTGGGAGTCATGCTGCGAGCAGCTCTGTTGTCTGTAGGAGTTATGCAAAGTGACCAGCAGTGTAGAAGGCACAACCGTGCAGCAAAGACGCCTCCATAATTCTTCCCTCTCGATTAGATGCAACCAGCACCCAGCTGCGCCTCAAGCTTTCCACGGCCCAACTGACCTCCCCGCAGCATGATTCCTTCTCCTCCACCACAACACCGATAAGACGATACTGTTATTGACGGCGACATCGACTGCAGGGATACTTCCCTAGAATGTGACGGCATATGTTGTTGTTGTTGTTGTAGCGGCATCGCCGAAAGGGTGACAGCCCTTGGCCGGATAAAATCCGGGTCAACTCCGGTGCATAGAACCGGCTGTCGTGGGAGTTGACGGGATAGCTATCTGGTCAGGCGGTATCGAGCTCGAAATATTAATATATACCTTCTTTCGGTTACTTATTGCCCAGTTGGATACCGTCCTGATATTGGTGTCCTACTCAGAGACGAAAACCGTTTAGTTTTTGGCGACTTTAACGCGCTTAAAGATTGTTGCAATTTTTTGTCTGTCGAATGTTCTTCGAGAAATAGAACGGCGGGACAGATAGACGATGCAACATTTTGTACAATGAGCGACGAAGCCGCCACCAGAATTGTGGTCAACTGCCATAGCTCGCCAGACATAACAATAGCTAGCGGTCTGATAAACAGCACGGCCGCATCGGAGTACTTGCCCATAATAATCTCGATTGACCATAGACCACGGCATACCCAACGCATGTTCCGCATACAATGAATTCCTGCTTGACACTAACCACCTCTTTGAATGCCCACTCAACTCGACTTATCTAACATCCCTCTCCCTCTGATCCGAATCCGTCGAATTTCCTTTTCTTCTTTCCTTCTTTCCTGGGCCTCCCGTTAGATGACTAAGACTGGTTCTACCTGATCCTAGGCGGAGTAAGCGAGTCGCCACAACAACAAAAGGGAAGAGTTCTTAACTTCACAAGTAGCTTACATTAAATTTTAAGACAATGTTTACCTAGATCAAATAAACCAACGTATGTGGTGCGAATACGCCTTATAGTTTAATGCGGAATTGAAGTACATGAAAAAATCAAAATACTAAACTATTCAAGCCCTACAAAAAGCTTCTGACTATTATGCTTATTCCATAATTAGACAGATTTATAATATTTTAAGCAACTCTTTTACAAAAAGTATATAACAAGAATTCAAAATAAAATTACCGCAAACCTGATGTCATTCTATAGTTTTGTTAATTCGAAATAAAAGACATGAGTTTGTATCGTCAATGAAAATCATGATGAAATTTCTAGTGATTGTTGTAGAATCGCCGATATGTTCGCAGACCTTTTCGAATCTAATTACGCGCTGAGTACACTTACAACCACACAGTATCTTACTTGCCCCTACAAATTACTTCCTTTTGATTGCGTAAGAGTGCCTGGTAATGATTGGTATTGATATTGGTATTGATATTGTTTACTGCCACATAAACACCCTAAAAAGCTCATTTACATGTGGTCCAGATAATATCTCATCTAGTGTACTTAAGTTCTGTGCCGATTTCCTATATCTGTCCTTACGGACATATTTAATGCTTCAATCAAGCAATATATATTTCCCTCGTTACGAAAAGAGACGTATATTCTACCGCTGCATATTCGGATAGAAGATCTTTTATTATAAATTACCGGGACATTGCAAAGTTATGGTTCAATCTGTGTATGGCATGGCTTTCGGAAAGTGCACAGCACCACAACAGCACTTAACGCCATAAACACTCAGATAATTCATGGCCTCAACCAAAATCGGCCCAGTGCGCGAACTGTCCTAGTAGCACTGGACCTGTCGAAAGCTTTCGACAGGGTCAATCACGCAATGCTACTATCAGACATTGAGGACTCCTTATTGCCGCCTAGGTTGAAGAGGTGGACCACGAATTACCTAAGTGGTCGACAATCATCGGTTAGCTTTCGAAGTTAAACATCACAGCTATGAAATATTAAACAGGGGGTTCCGCAGGGCGGTGTACTCTCCACGATGCTGTTTAATTTCTATATTACGAGGCTCCTCCCACCAACAGAGGGCGTCTCCTTTATGTTGTTGTTGTTGTAGCGGCATACGCCAGCCCCGTTTAGGGTCAGGCAAGTTTAGTTTCAGTCATCGAGGTCACCTAACGGGAGGCCCAGGAAACGTGCTGTTTCGACGGGTTCGGACCAAAGGGAGAGGGGTGTTAGATGAGTCGGGTTAAGTGGACATTCAAAGAGGTGGTTAGAGTATCGTGACATTTGTTGGGTATGGATAGGTAGGAGTTAAGCCTACTACAGTATCCAGATCTTCATTGTGCCAAGGCTACGCAGGTCTCACGAGGCAGATCGAGCTCTTGTTCTGCGATGAGTGGTGATTTGACTCCGAGAACACCATTCACTGGAAGAGAGTTCACGAAGGTGTTAACAGACTCTCGTTGAATGGTGTTGATGGCCTGTCTGTACGCCGTCCCGTCTAGCGGGTCTTGTCTGTATTGCTGTATGTCGTCCCGGTAGTCAAGTACTCCCTTCCTGATGTGCATAGGTGGTGCTTCGGCTTCCAATAGTTGCCTGTTAGGATGATCCATACCGTAGCATCCCAGCAGATATTGCGTACACAGCATAACATTATGCTCCTTAGCTGGGAGCATGGATGTTTCACTGTGTAATTGGTGCTCCGGCGCCATCAGGAAGTTTCCCGGTCCGAAGGGCGGTGTTCTGGCAGGTCTGAAGCTTCTTCAACTGCGTCACGCTAGTCCCCGGCGTCCAAATCGGCGCAGCATAGCCGGTCAATTGCCTTGTCCGTTGCCAGTAGCGTTTCTTTGTCTTTCCCCTAGGTGCTACCGGCTAGCGATTTGAGGATTTTGTTGCGGCTTTGTACTTTGGTGGCAATCGCAGTCGTACGCGGAGTGAAGGAGTGCAGGCTATCGAATGTGACTCCCGGAACTTCGGAATTTTTATATCATCGACCTTCACATTGAGTTCTAGTCGGTACTCTTTCGTCCGGCTGGTAAAAAGGGTGGCAGAGGATTTTCGCAGACGCCAAAATCGAACAGTCATCGGCGTATGAGATCGAGGAGACGACCTCCTGCGAGTTAGGGGTTCAAGAATTTACCCGCGGTAAGGCATGCCTGTCTTAAGAGGCGACTAAAATCCATAGTTCCCGCGACAGTCGGGTCTTTATACCGGAACGACCCGGATTTTTATCCGGCCAAGGACTGTCACTCCCGCAATATTTCCCGAAGCCCAATTTGGGGAATTTTTCTGCGGTTACAACAACAACAACAACATCGAGGAGACGCTCTCTAGTGGTGGAGGAAGCCTCGAAATGTACAAATTAAACAGCATCCGGAAGAGAACACCACCCTGCGGATCCCCTTGTTTAATTTTCCGTAGCTTTGAGGTTTGACCTCGAAAATCAACCGATGATCGTCGACCACTCAGGTAGTTCATGGTCCACCTCTTCAAATTAGGCGGTAATGAGGAATCCTCAATGTCCGATAGTAGCACTGAATGATTTACCGTATCGAAAGCATTCGACAGGTCCAGTGCCACTAGAACAGTTCGCACACAGGGTCGATTTTGGTTAAGGCCATGAATTCTCTGGGTGTTTATGGTGTTGTGCACATTCCGGGAGCCATGCTGATGTGTAGCTGGGCTCAGATGGTGTGTGAGTGACGGGAACAGCAAGGCCTCAATTGTCTTCGCTACTGGGGAAAGAAGAGATATCGGACGGTAAGAGTCTCCTTTATTTGCAGGTTTCCCCGGCTTTAGTAGCGGGACCACTCTACCCAGTTTCTACACGTCAGGTATAATTAGAGTGGTCAGAGACAGATTGAGAACCTTGGTGAGATTTGCTCCCGCTGGGCCCAAATTTTTTAATATCATAATGCTTATTCCGTCGGGGCCGATGGATTTGGAGGCTTTCACCTTCCCGATAACCCCCTGAACCTCTTCCCAGGAGAAATCAAGCGTCGTGCTAGTGTTCGGCAATTCACGCAGACGGCGGGTTACTCGTCGTTTCGCTTTGTCAACCGAAGGGTGCAGTGTGAATAGCCGGCTAAAATAGCTCGCGCATCTCTTCGGGCCCGACGAGGCGTGATCACCGAATGAAATTTCCACCCGATCATCACGTCTCGTCGGATTAGACAACGATTTGACTGTAGCCCAGAGCTTGGTCGCTCCAGAGGAGAGATTGCAGGACCTTAAGTGCTCCTCCCACTTGTCCCGCTTGTGGATATTGACCTTGTTCCGAATCTCGACGTTAAGTTCCCTAATACGGGGATCACCGGGATCGACCAGGCGTAACGGTCGCGCCTTGTCGCTAAAACCGCCGCTTCGGCGGGGAAATGAGGGCGGATTTCCGCGATTCGACCTGCAGGTATAAAGCGGGCGGCAGCAGACACGACAATTTTGCGGAATGCCTTTTCTGCAGAGAGGACATTGGTGGGAGTGGGGAAAGAACTAAAGGCTTTCTCAGTAAATTCCGTAAAGCCGGGCCAGTTAGCTTTGTTGAAGTTAACAAATGTCCGGTGATCCACGGAAACGAAGTCGAGAGCCATGTTAATTGAGATGAGTATGGGCAAATGGTCTGATGCGAGTGTCAACATAGGTCTCCAATCTATGCATTTTATCAGACCAGCGCTAGCTATTGTTACGTCTGGCGAGCTATGGCATTTGCCCACAATCCTGGTAGGGCCTTCGTCGTTCATTGTGCAGAATGCCGAATCGTCTATCTGTTCCGCCAGTTCCATTCCTCGACGATCATATGACAGACAGGAATGCCAAAGATGGTGAAGCGCGGTAAAGTCGCCCAAAAGCAAATGGTATTCGTCTCTGAATAGCGCACCTATATCAGGACGATATCCAACTAGGCAACTTGTAACAGAAGGAATGTACATCTCCTTCTTCTTCTTTGGCGTAGGCACCACTTATGCGATTATAGCCTCGTCAACAATAGCGCGCCACTCGTTTCTTCTTCTTGCTGTTTGGCGCCAGTTAGAAATACCAAGTGACACCAGGTCGCTCTCCACCTGATCTTTCCAACGGAGTGGAGGTCTCCCTCTTCCTTTGCTTCCACCAGCGGGCACTCCATCGAATACTTTCAAACTGGAGCGTTTTCATCCATTCGGACGACATGACCTAGCCAGCGTAGCCGCTGTCTCTTTATTCGCTGAGCTATGTCAATGTCGTCGTATAGCTCATACAGCTCATCGTTCCATCGTCCGCGGTATTCGCCGTTGCCAACGCGCAAAGGACCATAAATCTTCCGCAAAACTTTTCTCTCGAAAACTCCTAAAGCCGACTCATCGGATGTAGACATCGTCCAGGCTTCTGCACCATATGTCAGGACGGGGATGATAAGCGACTTGTAGAGTTTGGTTTTGGTTCGTCGAGAGAGGACTTTACTTTGCAATTGCCTACTCAGTCCAAAGTAGCACCTGTTAGCAAGAGTGATTCTGCGTTGGATTTCAAGACTGACATTGTTGGTGTTGTTAATGCTGGTTCCCAGATACACGAAATTATCTACGACTTCGAAGTTGTGACTGTCAACAGTGACGTGGGAGCCAAGTCGCGAATGCGATGACTGTTTATTTGATGACAGGAGATATTTCGTCTTGCCCTCGTTCACTACCAGACCCATTCGCTTCGCTTCTTTGTCTAATCTGGAGAACGCAGAACTTACATTGCGGGTGTTATGACCAATTATATCAATATCATCGGCATACGCCAACAATTGCACACTCTTGTAGAATATTGTGCCTGGTCTGTTTAGCTCTGCAGCTCGTATTATTTTCTCCAGCATCAAATTAAAGAAATCACACGATAAAGAGTCTCCTTGTCTGAAACCTCGTTTGGTATCGAATGGCTCGGAGAGGTCCTTCCCAATTCTGACCGCACTTCTGGTATTATCCAGGGTCAGTTTACTAAGCCGTATGAGTTTCGTGGGGATATCAAATTCAGACATAGCGGCGTAGAGGCATTTCCTTATCGTGCTGTCGAAGGCAGCTTTAAAATCGATAAAAAGGTGGTGCGTATCGATTCTTTTCTCTCGGGTCTTTTCCAAGATTTGGCGCATGGAAAATATCTGGTCAATGGTGGATTTGCCAGGTCTAAAGCCGCACTGATAAGGTCCAATCGGTTTGTTGACGGTGGGCTTTAGTCTTTCACATAATATGCTAGATAAGACCTTATATGCGATATTAAGGAGACTTATCCCACGATAATTGGCGCAGACCGTGGGGTCTCCCTTTTTTGGATTGGGCAGAGCACACTTAGGTTCCATTCGTCAGGCATGCTTTCTTCCGACCATATTTTGCAAAGAAGCTGATGCATGCTCCTTGTCAGCTCTTCGCCGCCATATTTGAAAAGTTCTGCCGGTAAGCCATCGGCTCCCGCCGCTTTGTTATTTTTTAAGCGGGCAATCGCTATCCGAACTTCTTCATAGTCGGGTGATGGCACCTCTATACCATCGTCATCGATTGGAGTTTCGGGTTCGCCATCTAAGATAATGATCCGATTCGATATTTGGCCCTCGAAACGTACGCACGTCTAGAACACTGGATACATGTCTTCCGTCTATCACAACGTGATCGATTTGGTTGCGTGTTTTACGATCTGACGACAGCCATGTTGCTTGATGAATTTTCGTATGCTGGAATCTGGTACTACAGACAACCATATTTCCGGCAAAGTCAATCAGCCTCAGCCCGTTTGGAGATGTTTCGTCGTGGAGGCTGAATTTTCCGATTGTTGCGCCAAAAATGCCTTCTTTGCCCACCCTGGCGTTGAAATCGCCTAGCACAATTTTATCATCGTGGCGGGGGCAGCGCTCATAAGCACGTTCTAGGCTCTCATAGAAAGCAGCTTTGGTCACATCATCCTTCTCTTCTGTCGGGGCGTGGGCGTAAATCAACGATATGTTAAAGAACTTCGCTTTGATGCGAATTTCGGCTAGACGTTCATCCACCGGGGTGAATCCCAGGACTCGGCGACGGAGCCTCTCTCCCACCACAAACCCAACACCAAATTTGCGCTACTTTAAATGGCCGCTGTAATAGATTTCACAAGGGCCCACCTTTTTCCGTCCTTGTCCCGTCCATCGCATTTCTTGGACGGTGGTGATGTCAGCCTTTAGTCTTACGATGACATCAACCAGCTGGGCAGCGGCACCTTCCCAATTAAGGGACCGGACATTCCAGGTGCATGCCCTCAAATCATGATCCTTAAAACGTTTGCGGGGGTCGTCATCAAAATGGGGGTCTCTCGTCCGAGGCAATTGCTGATTTTTCATTGGAGTATAGTTTTTATGCGGTGGGTTCTAAACCCTACGCACAACCGCAGGGGATTCGCCTTCTCACTTTAGCTCGCCTCCAAACGGATGTTTGTTGGCTACCCAGAGGATACTTGGTCTAGAACCGGAAGTCGTGAGCTGCTTGAGCCATATGTAAAAGAATCTTTTCTGGCCACTCCCAGGTGAATGGCAGTCAGAAACTTTTCTCACTTGCGTGAACTTGTACACATGGCCCCATCCTCCAAAGGAATGTTCATATTAAATATAATAAATTAGAAGGTTGGGAGTCATGCTCCGGGAGCTCCGTTGAGCCGTGGAGGCGTGGGGGGAGTTACCCAAAGTGGGTAAATGTGCTGAAGGCACTGCCGCATAGTCTAGAGGCGCAGCTGGGCGTTGGCAGCATGGAGCCACATAACGCGTGGTCCACTCCTTATGGGTCTTAAGGCCTGAACAGGTCTTAAGATGACTCCAACCATTGCACTGATTGCATCTAACCGAGATGGAAGAATGGTGGAGTCGTCTTTGGCACACGCAGCAGAAATAATCCGTCGGACTAGGGTTGGTTTCTACGCCAGCCCTGGTGAGAAGGATTTGGAGCAGGCCTGCTGCGAAGTGTTGCTCCATTGATGCACTAAAACTAAAATTACCCGATGAAATAAAACGGGATCAGGTCGCCGAAAGGGTGACAGCCCTTGGCCGGATAAAATCCGGGTCAACTCCGGTGCGTAGAACCGGCTGTCGTGGGAGGCATCTCTTTGATCTCATACGCCGATGGCTTTGATTTTGACGTTTGGGCAGGATATAGATAGCCTTTGTTCGAAAGTAAACTGCTATCTCGCCGACCTTTCCCACTTCACTGCACGACATCTTCAATTGCAACCTACGAAATCCTCTGCCACTCTTCACCAGCTGGACGAAGGAGTTCCGGCTAGTACTCAATGTGAATGTCGATGATGTTAAATTTCCGACCATAAATAACCAAAAGTTACTGGGGTTGCATATTTGATAGCCTGCGCTCCTTGACTCCGCATACGACTGCGATTGCAACTAAAGTACAGACCCGCAACAAAATCCTTTAATAGCTACCCGGTAGCACTAGCACAAAGACAAAGAAACGTTATTGGCAACATGCAAGGCAATTGGCCGGCCGGTCGTAAACTATCCTACTACGATTCCGACACCAGAGATGGCGCCGGAGCATCACTTACACGGTGAAACATCTATGCTCCCAGATTAAGAGTATGCTCACTAAACCCGACTCATCTAGCATCCCTCTCCCTCTGGTCCGAACCCGTCGAAACAGCACGTTTCCTGAGCGTCCCGTTTGATGACCTCGATTATTAAGACTATGTCTACCTGACCCTAGGCGGGGTTGACTAGCCGCTGCAACAACAACATCAAAGTTATGTTGATGAATATTGGAACGAGTTCCCGTCGTCCCTTGTCAAATTTGGTTTTGAGACAAACCGGTTTCGGCGTTCTGCCATCTTCAGTGTCGTTGATAGTTCTGATCTGTCATACTTCGTCTGGTATTTATAGTGATTTTCAGTTATTACATTAGGTACCTGCTGTTGTTATGCAGCATCCATGTGTGTGTGTGGTGTTAACCCTCTTGTATTAGGCTTGTTTTTGTGTGTACCTGTATTTATAGTTATTAGATTAGGTACCTGCTCTCAGCATGGGTTGTTTTTATGCAGTATCCATGTATGTGTGTTTGTGGTGTTAGCTCTCGTGTATAAGGGTTGTTTTTGTGTATACCTGGGGATGTTTTTGGCTTCATGGTTTGACGGCTGGTGTGGTACCTTGAGGCGGGTAGAAGTCGGTAATTTTGGTATGTTGCTTTAAGCTGCTTCCTGGCTGGTTCTGTTTGTTTATTGTTATGCTTCCTGCTTTGTTCGGTGTACCTGAATCTTTGTGTTGTTTTTTGTAGATCAGTTTTAAAGGTTCAAATATTTCGTCCGAATTATTCTTCCATCGAATGTTTTCTGTTTGTAGATTTCCATGTTTTCAAGCACATTCAGGCGTCGGCCTTTTTTCTGGATATGAAGTATCTTAATTAATTTGCTAATTTGTATGTTGTTTTTCCAGTGTATTTCATTGCCGTCCAATCTTTGCGCTCTCGTCCTCAATGGTTCTATTCTCAAAATTTTTTAAGCTATTATAATGGATCAACTAACTCACTCAGTATGATAAATTAATGACACTCACAACACGGGTTTTTATTTAATTTTTTATTTTTTTTATTTGTTTATTAGAGCTTACGAGTACGTAATAAAATGTTATTATATAAACTGCAGTGCGCATCGCTGGCAACTTTGGCTTTCGGCTGGCCGATTTGTTCAAATACGGCGAAGAAGTCCGGCGGAGTCCTTCAAAAAAATTATAAATTTTAGAAATGTTTTCGGGTGATTGTATTCTTAAGAGAAGGATCTTCGTTGTTAAAGTTATTATTTCGAGGAGTTTCCAAAGCGAGGCCAGAGTTGAGTAAGTGAAAAATGCTGACGGTGAAATCACAAAAAGGGCATTAACTTTGGTGGCTGCCGCTCAATAGATACAAATTGGTTATGGAAGAATTACATTGGCCGAAATGGTTGACGAAAAATCTGGTTTGACGCGACTTGGGCTAATTCTTGAATAATGATGATTGTAATTTACCCAATCGAAGGCTGGTTTTGCTCTTCTTATTTGCTTTTCGTGCAGGATGGTGAGGTGGTAGTAGGAGTGTGCAACATTTCTTTAGCAACTGAGTCCGGAAATATGTGGCCCACTGATGCCAATATGAGTCGGGGTTCCACATTAATTTGATTTTGTGAGGAAAGAATATCAATATGTCTTATTGCACTTATGATATCGTTTGCATTGTTAGTATTCTTTTTCGCTAGGAAGCAGAAGAGGCTGTTAGTACAGATTATGAATTTTCCTTGTTTAGTTTTACGTGTTGGACAGCTTTGAGAATTGCTATAGCTTCAGCTGTAAATATCGAACAAAATGGGACAGCAGGCCGTAGGAAATTGTTTTTTTTATCTTCACTGACTGCAGCGAAGGAGGTGTGAGATGTTTTTGATCCATCAGTAAATAAGCGGTTCTAGCCTGCTGATTTGAAGGGGACCGTTACTTGAAGAAAGCAGGCCTTGAACACGTAACTATGCGTATTGGCCTTTTGAAGTTTTGTCAGGTCGGTAATAAACGAGGATTCTTTCGCTCTCCTAGGAACTTTAAACTATATGGAAGCCATTACTACTGCTAAGTCTGAGGTTTTAGATAATAATATGAGAACATCGGCACAATTTTTTTGATTGATGAGAGGGAAATCAGTTTAAAAAATGCTAATTTCATTTAATGCTAGTATAAACAGAATAGTAAAAAGGGGTACCATTTTCAAGAGGGTGTACATCGGAACGGATATTAGATATGAGTACAGTAATTTTGCATTTAACGAAATTGAAAATTTAGAACTAACCTTCCATTTGCTTATCTGTCTTAAGATCACATGGATTCCAATTCTGTCAAAGGCCTTTAAGAAATCGAGTGAGAGTACTGTTATGTGATTTTTATGCGATTAATCATCAGACACGAAGTGATCGAGGTGCAAAGGGTCATCTAATGTACCTTGCCCTTTTTTAAATGCAAATTGGTATTGGGCATACCAGGAGAGCCTGGTAGCAATGACTTTCTCCATTAATTTGCCCATGCAAGGTAGAAGGGATATTGGGCGGTAACTGGTTGTTTCGCTAGGAGGTTTGTGGGAAAATTCTGGAGGGAAGTTGGAGTTGAGGAGACGTTGGAGAAGTGGAGGGAAAACTTTAAGCTATATCTTGAGGATATAGTATATTGCCACGTGTGGATTTGAGGAAGAGGATAAGGGAAAGGTGTGTAAACCAAACAGCCTTTTTATATCAGACGAAATTTCTTGGGTGCTAGATGTGGAATTAACTTCGTTAGTGATTTTTTCGGAGCAGAGAACTTTGTCTGATTTGGCTTTACGGCGGAAAAGTGCATTCTATTTTTTGTATTTCATTAAATAGGTGAAGGAACGGTTCCGCTTGAATTCATGCCATGGAATCTGTTTTTGTTGCCTTAGAGCCCTGAGTTCACTGTTCCACCAGCTGGGTTTCAATTTAGCTGATTTAGAAGAGGATTGGGGATGGAATTATTTGCAGAATTCTTAGATTACATTGTTGAAAATGTGGAACTGAGAGGATAGAGCCACAGAAGCTTGGTCGAATCGATTCCAATGTTGTTGTTGTTGTTGTAGTGGCAAGCCTAGTCCCGTTTAGGGTCAGGTAAGTTAAGCTTTAGTCATCGAGGTCATCTAACGGGAGGCCCAGGAAACGTGCTGTTTCGACGGGGTCGGACCAAAGGGAGAGGGGTGTTAGATGAGTCGGGTTAAGTGGGCATGCAAAGAGGTGGTTAGTGTCGTGCGGGGATTCTTTGCATGCGGGACATGTGTTAGGTATGTCAGGGTCGAGTCTGGATAGGTAGGAGTTTAGCCTACTGCAGTATCCAGATCTTAATTGTGCCAAGGTTATGCGGGTCTCACGAGGCAACTCGAGCTCTTGTTCTGCAATGGGTGGTGGTTTGACTCCGAGAACACCATTCACTGGAAGAGAGTTCAAGAAGGTGTTAACGGACTCTCGGTGAATGGTGTTGATGGCCTGTCTGTACGCCGTCCTGTCCAGCGGGTCTTGTCTGTATTGCTGTATGTCGTCGCGGTAGTCAAGTACTCCCTTTCTGATGTGCCTAGGTGGTGGTTCAGCTTCCAGTAGGTGCCTGTTGGGATGATCCATGCGGTAGCATCCCAGCAGGTACTGCTTACACAGCATAACATTATGCTCCTTAACTGGGAGCATAGATGCTTCACTGTGTAGGTGGTGCTCCGGCGCCATCAGGAGGTTTCCCGTCGCGGTCCGAAGGGCGGTGTTCTGGCAGGTCTGTAGCTTCTTCAGCTGCGTCGTGCTAGTCCCCGGCGTCCAAATCGGCGCAGCATAGTTTACGACCGGCCGGCCAATTGCCTTGTACGTCGCCAGCAACGTTTCTTTGTCTTTCCCCCAGGTGCTACCGGCTAGCGATTTGAGGATTTTGTTGCGGCTTTGTACTTTGGTGGCAATTGCAGTCGTATGCGGAGTGAAGGAGTGCAGGCTATCGAATGTTACTCCCAGTAACTTTGGGTTATTCGTGGTCGGAATTTTTACACCATCGACCTTCACATCGAGTTCTAGCCGGTACTCCTTCGTCCAGCTGGTGAAAAGGGTGGCAGAGGATTTCGCAGGTTGGAGATGTAGATGTCGTGCAGCGAAGAAGTTGGAAAGGTCGGCGAGGTAGTTGTTTACTGAAGAACAAAGGCTATCAATATCCTGGCCAGACGCCAAAATCGAACAGTCATCGGCGTATGAGATCAGCGAGACGCCCTCAGGTGGTGGAGGAAGTCTCGAGATGTAAAAATTAAACAGCATTGGGGAGAGGACACCACCCTGCGGGACCCCTTGTTTAATTTTCCGTAGCTTAGATGTTTGACCTCGAAACTCAACCGATGATCGTCGACCACTCAGGTAATTCATGGTCCACCTCTTCAACCTAGGCGGTAATGAGGAATCCTCAATGTCCGATAGTAGCACTGAATGATTCACTGTGTCGAAGGCATTCGACAGGTCCCGTGCTACTAGGACAGTTCGCGCACAGGGTCGATTTTGGTTGAGGCCATGAATTATCTGGGTGTTTATGGCGTTAAGTGCAGTTGTGGTGCTGTGCACTTTTCGGAAGCCATGCTGATGTGTAGCTGGGCTCAGGTGGTGTGTGAGGGACGGGAGCAGCAAGGCCTCAATTGTCTTCGCTACTGGGGAAAGGAGGGATATCGGACGATATGACTCTCCCTTATTTGCGGGTTTCCCCGGCTTTAGTAGCGGGACCACTCTACCCAGTTTCCACACGTCGGGTATAGTTAGGGTGGTCAGGGACAGATTGAGAAGCTTGGTGAGATATTCTGCTCCCGCTGGACCCAAATGTTTTAGCATCAGCATGCTTATTCCGTCGGGGCCGATGGATTTGGAGGCTTTCGCCTTCCCGATAACCCCTGAACCTCTTCCCTGGAGAAATCAAGCGTCGCGCTGGTGTTCGGTAGTTTGCGCAGACGGCGGGTTATTCGTCGTTTCGTTTTGTCGACCGAAGGGTGCAGTGTAAAAAGCCGGCTAAAATAGCTCGCGCACCTCTTCGGGTCCGACGAGGCGTGATCACCGAATGAAATTTCCACCCGATCATCACGTCTCGTCGGATTTGACAACGATTTGACGGTGGCCCAGAGCTTGGTCACCCCAGAGGAGAGATTGCAGGATCTTAAGTGCTCCTCCCACTTGTTCCGCTTATGGAGATTTACATTGTTCCGAATCTCGGCGTTGAGTTCCCTGATACGTGAATCGCCGGGATCGGCCAGGCGTAACGTGTCGCGCCTTGTCGCCAAAACCGCCGCTTCGGTGGGAAAATTGGGGCGGATTTCCGCGATTCGACCTGCAGGTATGAAACGGAAACGAAGTCGGGAGGCCTGTCAATCGATATGACTATGGGCAAATGGTCTGATGCAAGCGTAAGCATAGGTCGCCAATCTATGCAATTTATCAGACCAGCGCTAGCTATTGTAATGTCAGGCGAGCTATGGCAGTTGCCCACAATCCTGGTGGGGGCTTCGTCATTCATTGTGCAGAATGTCGAATCGTCTATCTGTTCCGCCAGCTCCATTCCTCGACGATCATTTGACAGGCAGGAATGCCAAAGATCGTGGTGCGCGTTAAAGTCGCCCAAAACCAAGCGGTTTTCGCCTCTGAGTAGCGCACCTATATCAGGACGGTATCCAACTGGGCAACTTGTAACGGGAGGAATGTATATATTGAATATTTCGAGCTCGACATCGCCTGACCGGATAGCTATGCCCTGACATTCTAGGGTAGTATCCCTGCGGTCGATGTCGCCGTCGATAAGACGATACTGCACGGTGTTATGTAAAATGAAGGCCAAGCCTCCACCATGATCTCGTTCGCGATCTTTCCTTATGATGTTATAGCCAGCCCGGCTCAGAAGATCTGAGCGGGCGCTTAGTTTGGTCTCCTGGATCGCGGCTATTGGCAGGCGTTCCCGGCTCATGAAGTCAACTATCTCGTCGATCTTTCCTTGGAGTCCGTTGCAGTTAAATTGTACTAGTCTAAAGTGTCTCGGGGGAACGTTCGTAACACGGGGGGTGAGGGAGTTGTGCGTAGATCTTGTCTGTTGCAGCTGTGTAACCCGCTGTGGTAGTTGCCGCACATTGGTGGTAGTTGGCGGCTGCGTAGTGTTTGCAGGCGGGGGCAGACTCCTACAGCATGGGGCAACGAAAGCACTACTCCACTCACGAGTGGTGCGCAGGCCAGAGCACGACCGAAAGTGGCACCAGCCAGTGCAAGAATTGCATTTAACTGATGTCACGTTCCGCCGTACTATGGTCTGACACACGGAGCAGACTGTGCGGGGTACTAAGAGCTGCTGATTAGCCCCCGCACGGGATGTGGAGCTGGATGGGGGTGGGGGAGGGTTGGGGGAAGATGATTGGGAGTCATGCTGCGGGGAGCTCCGATGGGCCGTGGAGGCCTGGGGGGAGTTACCCAAAGTGGGTAAGTGTGCAGAAGGCACTGCCGTATGGGCCAGAGGCGCAGCTGGGCGCTGGCAGCATGGGGCCACGTAACTCGTGGTCCACTCCCTATGTGTCTTAAGGCCTGAGCAGGTCTTAAGATGACTCCAACCATTGCACTGATTGCATCTAACCGAGGTGGAGGAATGGTGGAGTCGTCTATGGCACACGCAGCAGAAAAAATCCCTCGGACCAGGATTGGTTTCTACACCAGCCCTGATGACAAGGATTTGGAGCAGGCCTGCTGCGAGATGTTGCTCCGTTGATGTACTAAAACTAAAATTACCTGATGACCTAAACGGGGTTAGGTCGCCGAAAGGGTGACAGCCCTTGGCCGGATAAAATCCGGGTCAACTCCGGTGCGTAGAACCGGCTGTCGTGGGAGTCGAATTCGAGTCGATTCCAATCAGCTCTGTCAGTTCTGAAGCAAACTCTGGCCTGGACATGGGAAGTGGAACGGTGAGAGGAAGTTTTAGATAGGATAAGAAAATGGTCGCTGCCATGGAGATCCTCGATGCAGCACCAATAACTTTTGGTGGAGAGGGTAGCAGAGCAGAGAGTGAGGTATATATGGGTGAAAGGATGATGCAATTTCATATTAGGATTGCGTCTTCCATGCTTCGACCCTTAAAGTTAGTTTGAGGTTAAGCCCCATAGAGGGCTCGCCAAATAATACATATGGGTCAGTGCTAAATGATAGAAGATTCAAGAAATCGGATGTTGAGAACAATTGGTCGCGTGGAGAATAGGCACATATGAATGACATTTTATATAGAGATTGGATTTCTATAGCTAGGAAAGAAATAATATAGTGGGGGATGGGTATGGGAGTGTGGAGAATGCTTTTCTTAACGAGGATGGCGACTTCCTGCTTATTGGATATGTTATGAGGAAAATTGAAGAAATGGTCTATATAGGCTTTTGGGTTATGAGGGGAAAGGTTGTGGGGAATGTGGGTTTCATTTAACAAAATGAGAGAAGGATGAATATAATTGTTGCAGTAACCATTTATTTTTCACTGTATTAGAGATATCATCCCATGTTTACAAGAGGGATATGATGTTATTGCAATTTAATTAGGAGAGGTGTTATTAGTTGATGTGTCTAATAATTGATCGAAAGAGAAAAGGGGTAACAAAGTAGTTGTTTCTTCGAATGAGCTGTTGAGTTAGATGGATCAGAAGGTACGATGTTAGCTTTGGGTGGTGTATCCCTAGCAATCGGCTGTTGCAAGGAAGCTGACAAAACTCACTACATACATGGGAACGTTTCGATATTGATTGATTGTGTGGTTTAAGCGTTGGCACTTTTTGCATCGCATTAGGTTGGGGAAGTACTTCCTTAATCGTTCTTTGCGCCAAGAAATTTTGATGGATTCAGGCAGACGGAAAAGATCAAGAGTGAGTAAAACTACTCCACTTGGAACCATTACGTCATTAACTCTTCTAATGAATTTATACGCCTTTGTTAGACCATAGGAAGCAAGTTCTTTAGATATTTCATCATCTGCTAACTAATTTAAATAGGGGCGTAAATCTTTTACAGAATTTAAATTTTCATGAAACTTGCACTTTACTTCACATATGCCAGGTAATTCTTTAGTTGGTACATATTTGTCTGCAGCTCTTTCATATTTTGCTAGAAGTAGTAAACTGCCGTCCCTTAGCTCAGGTTTAATTTCAATGTCACTGTTTATTACTTGAATAGATCTATATACAGCGAAGCACGAGTAATGTGATAATGGCTTTTTTTCATTAATTGCTCATATGATCAGATATTTGGGGTTGGGTAAGCTTGTTGTAGGATATGGGAGTAGTGGGATGTCTGTGTACTAGTCACACCACACAAAGTATATAATGAACCATATCTTAAAAGATATGTTGAAGTTGTTTTTGTGTAACGAAGGACCGATAGAAAAGAACTTGAGAAAACAAATGGGGAAGCACAGTCGATAGAGTACCGTACACTGGGAAGGCTAGTCGAAGACTTATTTATTTATTTATTTAAAAAAATAGTTTACAAGACTGATAATTCATAAAAGAAAGAAAAGAATTTATCTGGCCAAGGCTCTCACCCCTTCGGCGACCTAATCATCAGGTAATCTTAGGTTTAGGTCATCAATGGAGCAACACTCTGCAGCAGGTCTGCTCCAAATCCTCATTAGAGCTGACGAAGACATCAACTCTGGTCCGACGGATTATTTCTGCTGCATGTGACAAAGACTACTCCACCATTCTTTCATCTCGGTTAGATGTAACCAGTGCAAAGGTTGGAGTCATCTTAAGACCTGTTCAGGCCTTAAGACCCATAGGGAGTTGACCACGCGTTACGTGGCCTCATGCAGGCGGCACCCAGCTGCGCCTCAAGCCCTCACGGCAGTGCCTTCAGTAATTACCCACTTTGAGTAACTCCCCCAGGCCTCCACGGCCCAACGGAGCTCCCCACAGCATGACCCCCGACCCTCTTTACCCACTCCACCCCACCCAGCTCCGCCTCCCGTACGGAGGCTACCCAGCAGCTCCTAGTACCCCACACAGTCTTTTCCGCGTGTCAGACCATAGTTCGTCAGAATGTAACATCAGCCAAATGCAACTTATGCATTGGTTGGTGCCACTTTCGGTCGTGCTTTGGCCTGCGCACCACTCATGAGTGGAGTAGTGCATTCGTTGCCCCTTGCTGTAGGAGTCTGCCGCTTGTAAATTCTACACAGCCTCCAGCTACCACCAATGCGCGGCAACCACCATAGTGGGTTACACAGCTACAACTACCAAGATCTATGCACAACTCCCTCACCCCCCGTGTTACGAACGTCCCTCCGAGACACTTCAGATTAATATTAATTAACTGCAACGGACTCCAAGGAAAGATCGACGAGATAGTCGACTTCATGAGCCGGGAGCACCTGCCAATAGCCGCGAGCCAAGGAACAAAACTGAGTGCCCGCTCAGATCTTCTGAGCATTTACAACTACAAACAGTCGATGACGTAAAAATTCCGACCATAACAACCCAAAGTTTCTGGGAGTCACATTTGACAGCCTGCACTCCTTCACTCCGCAATTGGTCGACCGGTCGTACACTATGCTGCTCCGATTTGGACGCCGGGAACTAGCAAGACGCAGTTGAAGAAGTTACAAGCTTAAACAGCGCCCTTAGGACCGTGGCAGGAAATGACGCGGCGTACCACTTACACAGTGAAACATCTATGATTATAGTTAAGGGATAATGTAATGCTGTGTAAGCAATATCTGCTGGAATATGTCAAGCTAAAAAATTTACCTTTTTTTTTGTTTATTTTTTTTTTTAACGACGAACGCAGCGTTACCTAATCTTCCGCTCATCGTTCGAGGGGCGCGCTTCATGGATAAAAGTAAAATCCAACAGACCTTTGACCGAAAACCAGGTCCTGTATTAATAAAACTAAATAAAAAAACTAAATATTTAGTTTATATTTTAAAAAAACTACCCAAAATAATGTTGAAAGACTCACTTATGACGTATACTATGCTTTATTTCATAATATCATTAGCCATGGTAACATAACCTAAGGTGGGTGGGTGGTTCTACTCAACAAACCTAACATTATTACAAAGGCTACAAACTAAAATATTGAAAATAATGAATAAAAACGAATTTGTGATTAAACCCCCATCAATTGTTGCTTTTGAACAGCTGAAACCCTGGTGTTGTTGTTGTAGCGACTTTGCCAACAGACAGGTCTAATCTTAGTCATTGAGGTCATCTAACGGGAGGCCCAGGAAACGTGCTGTTTCGACTCGAGCTCTTGTTCTGATAAGGGTGGTAATTGGAATCCGAGAACACCATTCGCGGGAAGAGAGTTCACAAAGTTGTTAACGCACTCTCGGTGAATGGTGTGTATGCCATGTCTGTACGCCGTCCTGTCCAGCGGGTCTTGTCTGTATTGCTGTACAACGTTCCTGTAGCCAAGTACTCCCTTTCTGATGTGCCTAGGTGATGGTTCAGCTTCCAATAAGTGTCTGTTGGGATGATCCCTACGGTAGCACCTCAGCAGATATTGCTTACACAGCATAACATTAGACTCCTTAACTTGGGGCGTAGATGTTTTACTGTGTAAGTGGTGCTCCGGCACCATCAGGAGGTTTCCCGTCACGGTCCTAAGATTCTTCAACTGCGTCACGCTAGTCCCCGGCGTCCAAATCGGTGTAGCATAGTTTACGACCGGCCGGCCAATTGCCTTGTAGGTTGCTATCAGCGTTTCTTTGTCTTTCCCCCTGGTGCTACTGGCTAGCGATTTGAGGATTTTGTTGTTGTTGTTGTTGTTGTTGTAGCGGCAAGCCCAGTCCCGTTTAGGGTCAGGCAAGTTCAGCTTTAGTCATCGAGGTCATCTAACGGGAGGCCCAGGAAACGTGCTGTTTCGACGGGGTCGGACCATAGGGAGAGGGGTGTTAGATGAGTCGGGTTAAGTGGGCATGCAAAGAGGTGGTTAGTGTCGTGCGGGGATTCTTTGCATGCGGGACATGTGTTAGGTATGTCAGGGTCGAGTCTGGATAGGTAGGAGTTAAGCCTACTGCAGTATCCAGATCTTAATTGTGCCAATGTTACGCGGGTCTCACGAGGCAACTCGAGCTCTTGTTCTGCAATGGGTAGTGGTTTGACTCCGAGAACACCATTCACTGGAAGAGAGTTCAAGAAGGTGTTAACGGACTCTCGGTGAATGGTGTTGATGGCCTGTCTGTACGCCGTCCTGTCCAGCGGGTCTTGTCTGTATTGCTGTATGTCGTCGCTACTCTTACACAGCACTGCTTACACAGCATAACATTATGCTCCTTAACTGGGAGCATAGATGCTTCACTGTGTAGGTGGTGCTCCGGCGCCATCAGGAGGTTTCCCGTCGCGGTCCGAAGGGCGGTGTTCTGGCTGGTCTGTAGCTTCTTCAGCTGCGTCGTGCTAGTCCCCGGCGTCCAAATCGGCGCATCATAGTTTACGACCGGCCGGCCAATTGCCTTGTACGTCGCCAGCAACGTTTCTTTGTCTTTCCCCCAGGTGCTACCGGCTAGCGATTTGAGGATTTTGTTGCGGCTTTGTACTTTGGTGGCAATTGCAGTCGTATGCGGAGTGAAGGAGTGCAGGCTATCGAATGTTACTCCCAGTAACTTTGGGTTATTCGTGGTCGGAATTTTTACACCATCGACCTTCACATCGAGTTCTAGCCGGTACTCCTTCGTCCAGCTGGTGAAAAGGGTGGCAGAGGATTTCGCAGGTTGGAGATGTAGATGTCGTGCAGCGAAGAAGTTGGAAAGGTCGGCGAGGTAGTTTTTTTACTGAAGAACAAAGGCTATCAATATCCTGGCCAGACGCCAAAATCGAACAGTCATCGGCGTATGAGATCAGCGAGACGCCCTCAGGTGGTGGAGAAAGCCTCGAGATGTAAAAATTAAACAGCATTGGGGAGAGGACACCACCCTGCGGGACCCCTTGTTTAATTTTCCGTAGCTTAGATGTTTGACCTCGAAACTCAACCGATGATCGTCGACCAGTCAGGTAATTCATGGTCCACCTCTTCAACCTAGGCGGTAATGAGGAATCCTCAATGTCCGATAGTAGCACTGAATGATTCACTGTGTCGAAAGCATTCGACAGGTCCAGTTGTACTAGAACAGTTCGCGCACAGGGTCGATTTTGGTTGAGGCCATGAATTATCTGGGTGTTTATGGCGTTAAGTGCAGTTGTGGTGCTGTGCACTTTTCGGAAGCCATGCTGATGTGTAGCTGGGCTCAGGTGGTGTGTGAGGGACGGGAGCAGCAAGGCCTCAATTGTCTTCGCTACTGGGGAAAGGAGGGATATCGGACGATATGACTCTCCTTTATTTGCGGGTTTCCCCGGCTTTAGTAGCGGGACCACTCTACCCAGTTTCCACACGTCGGGTATAGTTAGGGTGGTCAGGGACAGATTGAGAAGCTTGGTGAGATATTCTGCTCCCGCTGGACCCAAATGTTTTAGCATCAGCATGCTTATTCCGTCGGGGCCGATGGATTTGGAGGCTTTCGCCTTCCCGATAACCCCCTGAACCTCTTCCCTGGAGAAATCAAGCGTCGCGCTGGTGCTCGGTAGTTTGCGCAGACGGCGGGTTATTCGTCGTTTCGTTTTGTCGACCGAAGGGTGCAGTGTAAAAAGCCGGCTAAAATAGCTCGCGCACCTCTTCGGGTCCGACGAGGCGTGATCACCGAATGAAATTTCCACCCGATCATCACGTCTCGTCGGATTTGACAACGATTTGACGGTGGCCCAGAGCTTGGTCACCCCAGAGGAGAGATTGCAGGATCTTAAGTGCTCCTCCCACTTGTTCCGCTTATGGAGATTTACCTTGTTCCGAATCTCGGCGTTGAGTTCCCTGATACGGGGATCGCCGGGATCGGCCAGGCGTAACGTATCGCGCCTTGTCGCCAAAACCGCCGCTTCGGTGGGAAAATTGGGGCGGATTTCCGCGATTCGACCTGCAGGTATGAAGCGGGCGGCAGCAGACACGACAATTTTGCGGAAAAGCTTTTCTGCAGGGAGGACGTTGGTGGGCGTGGGGAGAGCACTGAAGGCGTTCTCAGTAAATTCCGTGAAGCCGGGCCAGTTAGCTTTGTTAAAGTTAACAAATGTCCGGTGGTCCACGGAAACGAAGTCGGGAGGCCTGTCAATCGAGATGACTATGGGCAAATGGTCTGATGCGAGCGTAAGCATAGGTCGCCAATCTATGCAATTTATCAGACCAGCGCTAGCTATTGTAATGTCAGGCGAGCTATGGCAGTTGCCCACAATCCTGGTGGGGCTTCGTCATTCATTGTGCAGAATGTCGAATCGTCTATCTGTTCCTCCAGCTCCATTCCTCGACGATCATTTGACAGGCAGGAATGCCAAAGATCGTGGAGCGCGTTAAAGTCGCCCAAAACCAAGCGGTTTTCGCCTCTGAGTAGCGCACCTATATCAGGACGGTATCCAACTGGGCAACTTGTAACGGGAGGAATGTATATATTAAATATTTCGAGCTCGACATCGCCTGACCGGATAGCTATGCCCTGACATTCTAGGGTAGTATCCCTGCGGTCGATGTCGCCGTCGATAAGACGATACTGCACGGTGTTATGTAAAATGAAGGCCAAGCCTCCACCATGATCTCGTTCGCGATCTTTCCTTATGATGTTGTAGCCAGCCCGGCTCAGAAGATCTGAGCGGGCGCTTAGTTTGGTCTCCTGGATCGCGGCTATTGGCAGGCGTTCCCGGCTCATGAATTCAACTATCTCGTCGATCTTTCCTTGGAGTCCGTTGCAGTTAAATTGTACTAGTCTAAAGTGTCTCGGGGGAACGTTCGTAACACGGGGGGTGAGGGAGTTGTGCGTAGATCTTGTCTGTTGCAGCTGTGTAACCCGCTGTGGTAGTTGCCGCACATTGGTGGTAGTTGGCGGCTGCGTAGTGTTTGCAGGCGGGGCAGACTCCTACAGCATGGGGCAACGAAAGCACTACTCCACTCACGAGTGGTGCGCACGCCAGAGCACGACCGAAAGTGGCACCAGCCAGTGCAAGAATTGCATTTGACTGATAGACTGATTGGGAGTCATGCTGCGGGGAGCTCCGATGGGCCGTGGAGGCCTGGGGGGAGTTACCCAAAGTGGGTAAGTGTGCAGAAGGCACTGCCGTATAGGCCAGAGGCGCAACTGGGCGCTGGCAGCATGGGGCCACGTAACTCGTGGTCCACTCAGGAAGACTGATTATTCGTTTGCCTGTGATAGTTGCTGCCGCTCTGTTTATGCATAGCGATGGTCGAAACATTCCGTTCATGATCTAACTCGTCTGCCTGCAGTAGTTGTTGCCGTCTGTGCTTTGTACGGGGAATTTCCGTCACACTACCACTTCTTTTGTCAGTCCTTCGTATTTGGGATTTCCGTCACACTGCCCTCCACCTAAGTCTGATCGTCCCGATCAGACACACTATCTGTTCCAAACGCTGCAAGCCTTTCCAAGTGAACCACTTTTATTTTGTTGGTTCTTGGTTTTCCAACGGCCTGGATTCGATACTCTGTGTTATTTATTCGTTCAATTACCTTGCTTGTTGTACAAACTTTTCCTCCGTGGAGGTCGAATGTTGGAGTTTGACGCGCCCGTGTCCACAGTTAGTACTCGCTCATGTCCATCCACATATCCACTGGTAGTAACGTTGCTCGCCTTGTTATCGATTTGTCTCATGGGGCCCATATTACAATCGCGGGCGAAGTGTCCTGGCCTTTTACAGTTGTAGAAACATCTGGACTTTCCAACTTCGCACAGTTCGCTTTGTACGCTGGTGTGCACAAGAGCGCGACCGCTTCCTGTGTTTGAGCATACGAGACAGTTACAGCAAATGTTGGCTTTGGATTCGCATACGCCTCTCGCCTGCTATATTTGTCCCTTATTCCTCTGGTAAACCTCTGAATTTTATCCTCTCGCGGTATTCTCCAAGACTCTCCATAACCCTCTCAATCTCACAAGCAAATTCCTGCCATATGCAGGAACTATCTGCAAAATTTCCTCTGCAGGTCCCTTCAATGCCGCGAATAGTGCAGCTGACTTTTCCTCCATGCTCCAGTTATTTGCTCTAGCCGTATTTTCGAACTGAAGCTTAAAGATGTGGAAAGGGGTGGTGCCGTCAAAGGGTGGGGCTTTTATGCTAGGGGTGCTCCTCGAAATGCTTGGACGATTCGAAAGCAAATCGCGAACACGACCTTCCAATTCGCTAACTTTGGTCGCAATTAGCTCTTGGCGCTCCTCAAGTTTGTTCTGTCTCTCGTTGAGTTCTGCGTATTCTTTGATAACACTCTTGAAGCTGTATGAGCCGGGATGAAAAACGCGCTTCCTGGTCTTGCATTTGCGATGAAATGTGGGCATTCATTTGTGACATGTTGGCATCCTGTTCACCCAACTTCTATAGCAACTTGGCATCCTGCGAATCCAACTTTTCCCACATCTTGGCTTCTTGTTCATCCAAGTTTTGTAGCATCTTGGCATCCTGTTCATCCAACTTATCTGAAATGTTGGTATTTACTTGTGACAGTTTTCCTTCTTATTCATTCAACTTCTCTGAAATGTTGGCATCCATTTGTGATTTTGCAGCCAGTAACATGTTTATGTCCGTACTGGTAGAAGCCTTTTCTGCAACCTTGGTTGCTGACTGCTCTGACACTTTTGTGACGCCAACAGCCTCTTCCTTCTCCTATATATCTTTCGTGGATATTCCTCCTCACGACGGAATTCATATTGGCTCAAATCTATGCCTTCTACTTCCACAACTTCTCGCAGCCATGATTGTAGCTCAGCCTTATTCCCAGTTGAAGATAATCCTCGCTTCGCCAAATCCTTTTCATGTTTACAATTGCTATTGCAATTTAATTAAGAGAGGTGTTATTAGTTGATATGTCTAATAATTGATCGAAAGAGAAAAGGGGTAACAAAGTAGTTGTTTCTTCGAATGAGCTGTTGAGTTAGATGGATCATAAGGTACGATGTTAGCTTTGGGTGGTGTATTCCTAGCAATCGGCTGTTGCAAGGAAGCTGACAAAACACACTACATACATGGGAACGTTTCGATATTGATTGATTGTGTGGTTTAAACGTTGGCACTTTTTGCATCGCATTAGGTTGGGGAAGTACTTCCTTAATCGTTCTTTGCGCCAAGAAATTTTGATGGATTCAGGCAGACGGAAAAGATCAAAAGTGAGTAAAACTACTCCACTTGGAACCATTACGTCATTAACTCTTCTAATGAATTTATACGCCTTTGTTAGACCTTAGGAAGCAAGTTCTTTAGATATTTCATCATCTGCTAACTAATTTAAATAGGGGGCGTAAATCTTTTACAGAATTTAAATTTTCATGAAACTTGCACTTTACTTCACATATGCCAGGTAATTCTTTAGTTGATACGTATTTGTCTGCAGCTCTTTCATATTTTGCTAGAAGTAGTAAACTGCCGTCTCTTAGCTCAGATTTAATTTCAATGTCACTGTTTATTACTTGAATAGATCTATATACAGCGAAGCACGAGTAATGTGATAATGGCTTTTTTTCATTAATTGCTAATATGATAAGATGTTTGGGGTTGGGTAAGTTTGTTGTAGGATATGGGAGTAGTGGGATGTCTGTAATTGGAGGAGAAGGGCGTTTTTTTTTTGTTTTTTTTTTTGTTTTTTTTTGTTTTGTTTGTTTTTTGTTGTTGTTTTTTTTTGAATAGAAACTGGTTGCCAACGGGGCAAACCAGTTGTCCGCAAAGGTGAAAACCCCAGGGGGCATTGTTACATTATACTAGTCACACCACACAAAGTATATAATGAACCATATCTTAAAGGATATGTTGAAATTGTTTTTGTGTAACGAAGGACCGATAGAAAAGAACTTGAGAAAACAAATGGGGAAACACAGTCGATAGAGTACCGTACACTGGGAAGGCTAGTCGAAGACTGATTTATTTATTTATTTAAAAAAATAGTTTACAAGACTGATTTCATAAAAGAAAGAAAAGAATTTATCTGGCCAAGGCTCTCACCCCTTCGGCGACCTAATCATCAGGTAATCTTAGGTTTAGGTCATCAATGGAGCAACACTCTGCAGCAGGTCTGCTCCAAATCCTCATTAGAGCTGACGAAGACATCAACTCTGGTCCGACGGATTATTTCTGCTGCATGTGACAAAGACTACTCCACCATTCTTTCATCTCGGTTAGATGTAACCAGTGCAAAGGTTGGAGTCATCTTAAGACCTGTTCAGGCCTTAAGACCCATAGGGAGTTGACCACGCGTTACGTGGCCTCATGCTGGCAGCACCCAGCTGCGCCTCAAGCCCTCACAGCAGTGCCTTCAGTATAATTACCCACTTTGAGTAACTCCCCCAGGCCTCCACGGCCCAACGGAGCTCCCCACAGCATGACCCCCAACCCTCTTTACCCACTCCACCCCACCCAGCTCCGCCTCCCGTACGGAGGCTACCCAGCAGCTCCTAGTACCCCACACAGTCTTTTCCGCGTGTCAGACCATAGTTCGTCAGAATGTAACATCAGCCAAATGCAACTTATGCATTGGTTGGTGCCACTTTCGGTCGTGCTTTGGCCTGCGCACCACTCATGAGTGGAGTAATGCATTCGTTGCCCCTTGCTGTAGGAGTCTGCCGCTTGTAAATTCTACACAGCCTCCAGCCACCACCAATGCGCGGCAACCACCATAGTGGGTTACACAGCTACAACTACCAAGATCTATGCACAACTCCCTCACCCCCCGTGTTACGAACGTCCCTCCGAGACACTTCAGATTAATATTAATTAACTGCAACGGACTCCAAGGAAAGATCGACGAGATAGTCGACTTCATGAGCCGGGAGCACCTGCCAATAGCCGCGAGCCAAGGAACAAAACTGAGTGCCCGCTCAGATCTTCTGAGCATTTACAACTACAAACAGTCGATGACGTAAAAATTCCGACCATAACAACCCAAAGTTACTGGGAGTCACATTTGACAGCCTGCACTCCTTCACTCCGCAATTGGTCGACCGGTCGTACACTATGCTGCTCCGATTTGGACGCCGGGAACTAGCAAGACGCAGTTGAAGAAGTTACAAGCTTAAACAGCGCCCTTAGGACCGTGGCAGGAAATGACGCGGCGTACCACTTACACAGTGAAACATCTATGATTATAGTTAAGGGATAATGTAATGCTGTGTAAGCAATATCTGCTGGAATATGTCAAGCTAAAAAATTCACCTTTTTTTTTGTTTATTTTTTTTTAACGACGAACGCAGCGTTACCTAATCTATCGCTCATCGTTCGAGGGGCGCGCTTCATGGATAAAAGTAAAATCCAACAGACCTTTGACCGAAAACCAGGTCCTGTATTAATAAAACTAAATATTTAGTTTATATTTTAAAAAAACTACCCAAAATAATGTTGAAAGACTCACTTATGACGTATACTATGCTTTATTTCATAATATCATTAGCAATGGTAACATAACCTAAGGTGGGTGGGTGGTTCTACTCAACAAACCTAACATTATTACAAAGGCTACAAACTAAAATATTGAAAATAATTAATAAACACGAATTTGTGATTAAACCCCCATCAATTGTTGCTTTTGAACAGCTGAAACCCTGGTGTTGTTGTTGTAGCGACTTTGCCAACAGACAGGTCTAATCTTAGTCATTGAGGTCATCTAACGGGAGGCCCAGGAAACGTGCTGTTTCGACTCGAGCTCTTGTTCTGATAAGGGTGGTAATTGGAATCCGAGAACACCATTCGCGGGAAGAGAGTTCACAAAGTTGTTAACGCACTCTCGGTGAATGGTGTGTATGCCATGTCTGTACGCCGTCCTGTCCAGCGGGTCTTGTCTGTATTGCTGTACAACGTCCCTGTAGCCAAGTACTCCCTTTCTGATGTGCCTAGGTGATGGTTCAGCTTCCAATAAGTGTCTGTTGGGATGATCCCTACGGTAGCACCCCAGCAGATATTGCTTACACAGCATAACATTAGACTCCTTAACTTGGGGCATAGATGTTTTACTGTGTAAGTGGTGCTCCGGCACCATCAGGAGGTTTCCCGTCACGGTCCTAAGATTCTTCAACTGCGTCACGCTAGTCCCCGGCGTCCAAATCGGTGTAGCATAGTTTACGACCGGCCGGCCAATTGCCTTGTAGGTTGCTATCAGCGTTTCTTTGTCTTTCCCCCTGGTGCTACTGGCTAGCGATTTGAGGATTTTGTTGTTGTTGTTGTTGTTGTTGTAGCGGCAAGCCCAGTCCCGTTTAGGGTCAGGCAAGTTCAGCTTTAGTCATCGAGGTCATCTAACGGGAGGCCCAGGAAACGTGCTGTTTCGACGGGGTCGGACCATAGGGAGAGGGGTGTTAGATGAGTCGGGTTAAGTGGGCATGCAAAGAGGTGGTTAGTGTCGTGCGGGGATTCTTTGCATGCGGGACATGTGTTAGGTATGTCAGGGTCGAGTCTGGATAGGTAGGAGTTAAGCCTACTGCAGTATCCAGATCTTAATTGTGCCAATGTTACGCGGGTCTCACGAGGCAACTCGAGCTCTTGTTCTGCAATGGGTGGTGGTTTGACTCCGAGAACACCATTCACTGGAAGAGAGTTCAAGAAGGTGTTAACGGACTCTCGGTGAATGGTGTTGATGGCCTGTCTGTACGCCGTCCTGTCCAGCGGGTCTTGTCTGTATTGCTGTATGTCGTCGCTACTCTTACACAGCACTGCTTACACAGCATAACATTATGCTCCTTAACTGGGAGCATAGATGCTTCACTGTGTAGGTGGTGCTCCGGCGCCATCAGGAGGTTTCCCGTCGCGGTCCGAAGGGCGGTGTTCTGGCTGGTCTGTAGCTTCTTCAGCTGCGTCGTGCTAGTCCCCGGCGTCCAAATCGGCGCATCATAGTTTACGACCGGCCGGCCAATTGCCTTGTACGTCGCCAGCAACGTTTCTTTGTCTTTCCCCCAGGTGCTACCGGCTAGCGATTTGAGGATTTTGTTGCGGCTTTGTACTTTGGTGGCAATTGCAGTCGTATGCGGAGTGAAGGAGTGCAGGCTATCGAATGTTACTCCCAGTAACTTTGGGTTATTCGTGGTCGGAATTTTTACACCATCGACCTTCACATCGAGTTCTAGCCGGTACTCCTTCGTCCAGCTGGTGAAAAGGGTGGCAGAGGATTTCGCAGGTTGGAGATGTAGATGTCGTGCAGCGAAGAAGTTGGAAAGGTCGGCGAGGTAGTTTTTTACTGAAGAACAAAGGCTATCAATATCCTGGCCAGACGCCAAAATCGAACAGTCATCGGCGTATGAGATCAGCGAGACGCCCTCAGGTGGTGGAGAAAGCCTCGAGATGTAAAAATTAAACAGCATTGGGGAGAGGACACCACCCTGCGGGACCCCTTGTTTAGTTTTCCGTAGCTTAGATGTTTGACCTCGAAACTCAACCGATGATCGTCGACCAGTCAGGTAATTCATGGTCCACCTCTTCAACCTAGGCGGTAATGAGGAATCCTCAATGTCCGATAGTAGCACTGAATGATTCACTGTGTCGAAAGCATTCGACAGGTCCAGTGCTACTAGAACAGTTCGCGCACAGGGTCGATTTTGGTTGAGGCCATGAATTATCTGGGTGTTTATGGCGTTAAGTGCAGTTGTGGTGCTGTGCACTTTTCGGAAGCCATGCTGATGTGTAGCTGGGCTCAGGTGGTGTGTGAGGGACGGGAGCAGCAAGGCCTCAATTGTCTTCGCTACTGGGGAAAGGAGGGATATCGGACGATATGACTCTCCTTTATTTGCGGGTTTCCCCGGCTTTAGTAGCGGGACCACTCTACCCAGTTTCCACACGTCGGGTATAGTTAGGGTGGTCAGGGACAGATTGAGAAGCTTGGTGAGATATTCTGCTCCCGCTGGACCCAAATGTTTTAGCATCAGCATGCTTATTCCGTCGGGGCCGATGGATTTGGAGGCTTTCGCCTTCCCGATAACCCCCTGAACCTCTTCCCTGGAGAAATCAAGCGTCGCGCTGGTGCTCGGTAGTTTGCGCAGACGGCGGGTTATTCGTCGTTTCGTTTTGTCGACCGAAGGGTGCAGTGTAAAAAGCCGGCTAAAATAGCTCGCGCACCTCTTCGGGTCCGACGAGGCGTGATCACCGAATGAAATTTCCACCCGATCATCACGTCTCGTCCGGATTTGACAACGATTTGACGGTGGCCCAGAGCTTGGTCACCCCAGAGGAGAGATTGCAGGATCTTAAGTGCTCCTCCCACTTGTTCCGCTTATGGAGATTTACCTTGTTCCGAATCTCGGCGTTGAGTTCCCTGATACGGGGATCGCCGGGATCGGCCAGGCGTAACGTGTCGCGCCTTGTCGCCAAAACCGCCGCTTCGGTGGGAAAATTGGGGCGGATTTCCGCGATTCGACCTGCAGGTATGAAGCGGGCGGCAGCAGACACGACAATTTTGCGGAAAAGCTTTTCTGCAGGGAGGACGTTGGTGGGCGTGGGGAGAGCACTGAAGGCGTTCTCAGTAAATTCCGTGAAGCCGGGCCAGTTAGCTTTGTTAAAGTTAACAAATGTCCGGTGGTCCACGGAAACGAAGTCGGGAGGCCTGTCAATCGAGATGACTATGGGCAAATGGTCTGATGCGAGCGTAAGCATAGGTCGCCAATCTATGCAATTTATCAGACCAGCGCTAGCTATTGTAATGTCAGGCGAGCTATGGCAGTTGCCCACAATCCTGGTGGGGGCTTCGTCATTCATTGTGCAGAATGTCGAATCGTCTATCTGTTCCGCCAGCTCCATTCCTCGACGATCATTTGACAGGCAGGAATGCCAAAGATCGTGGAGCGCGTTAAAGTCGCCCAAAACCAAGCGGTTTTCGCCTCTGAGTAGCGCACCTATATCAGGACGGTATCCAACTGGGCAACTTGTAACGGGAGGAATGTATATATTAAATATTTCGAGCTCGACATCGCCTGACCGGACAGCTATGCCCTGACATTCTAGGGTAGTATCCCTGCGGTCGATGTCGCCGTCGATAAGACGATACTGCACGGTGTTATGTAAAATGAAGGCCAAGCCTCCACCATGATCTCGTTCGCGATCTTTCCTTATGATGTTGTAGCCAGCCCGGCTCAGAAGATCTGAGCGGGCGCTTAGTTTGGTCTCCTGGATCGCGGCTATTGGCAGGCGTTCCCGGCTCATGAATTCAACTATCTCGTCGATCTTTCCTTGGAGTCCGTTGCAGTTAAATTGTACTAGTCTAAAGTGTCTCGGAGGAACGTTCGTAACACGGGGGGTGAGGGAGTTGTGCGTAGATCTTGTCTGTTGCAGCTGTGTAACCCGCTGTGGTAGTTGCCGCACATTGGTGGTAGTTGGCGGCTGCGTAGTGTTTGCAGGCGGGGCAGACTCCTACAGCATGGGGCAACGAAAGCACTACTCCACTCACGAGTGGTGCGCACGCCAGAGCACGACCGAAAGTGGCACCAGCCAGTGCAAGAATTGCATTTGACTGATAGACTGATTGGGAGTCATGCTGCGGGGAGCTCCGATGGGCCGTGGAGGCCTGGGGGGAGTTACCCAAAGTGGGTAAGTGTGCAGAAGGCACTGCCGTATAGGCCAGAGGCGCAACTGGGCGCTGGCAGCATGGGGCCACGTAACTCGTGGTCCACTCAGGAAGACTGATTATTCGTTTGCCTGTGATAGTTGCTGCCGCTCTGTTTATGCATAGCGATGGTCGAAACATTCCGTTCATGATCTAACTCGTCTGCCTGCAGTAGTTGTTGCCGTCTGTGCTTTGTACGGGGAATTTCCGTCACACTACCACTTTTGTCAGTCCTTCGTATTTGGGATTTCCGTCACACTGCCCTCCACCTAAGTCTGATCGTCCCGATCAGACACACTATCTGTTCCAAACGCTGCAAGCCTTTCCAAGTGAACCACTTTTATTTTGTTGGTTCTTGGTTTTCCAACGGCCTGGATTCGATACTCTGTGTTATTTATTCGTTCAATTACCTTGCTTGTTGTACAAACTTTTCCTCCGTGGAGGTCGAATGTTGGAGTTTGACGCGCCCGTGTCCACAGTTAGTACTCGCTCATGTCCATCCACATATCCACTGGTAGTAACGTTGCTCGCCTTGTTATCGATTTGTCTCATGGGGCCCATATTACAATCGCGGGCGAAGTGTCCTGGCCTTTTACAGTTGTAGAAACATCTGGACTTTCCAACTTCGCACAGTTCGCTTTGTACGCTGGTGTGCACAAGAGCGCGACCGCTTCCTGTGTTTGAGCATACGAGACAGTTACAGCAAATGTTGGCTTTGGATTCGCATGCGCCTCTCGCCTGCTATATTTGTCCCTTATTCCTCTGGTAAACCTCTGAATTTTATCCTCTCGCGGTATTCTCCAAGACTATCTCCATAACCCAAATGAGCTACCCTCTCAATCTCACAAGCAAATTCCTGCCATATGCAGGAACTATCTGCAAAATTTCCTCTGCAGGTCCCTTCAATGCCGCGAATAGTGCAGCTGACTTTTCCTCCATGCTCCAGTTATTTGCTCTAGCCGTATTTTCGAACTGAAGCTTAAAGATGTGGAAAGGGGTGGGGCCGTCAAAGGGTGGGGCTTTTATGCTAGGGGTGCTCCTCGAAATGCTTGGACGATTCGAAAGCAAATCGCGAACAGACCTTCCAATTCGCTAACTTTGGTCGCAATTAGCTCTTGGCGCTCCTCAAGTTTGTTCTGTCTCTCGTTGAGTTCTGCGTATTCTTTGATAACACTCTTGAAGCTGTATGAGCCGGGATGAAAAATGCGCTTCCTGGTCTTGCATTTGCGATGAAATGTGGGCATTCATTTGTGACATGTTGGCATCCTGTTCACCCAACTTCTATAGCAACTTGGCATCCTGCGAATCCAACTTTTCCCACATCTTGGCTTCTTGTTCATCCAAGTTTTGTAGCATCTTGGCAACCTGTTCATCCAACTTCTCTGAAATGTTGGTATTTACTTGTGACAGTTTTCATTCTTATTCATTCAACTTCTCTGAAATGTTGGCATCCATTTGTGATTTTGCAGCCAGTAACATGTTTATGTCCATACTCGTAGAAGCCTTTTCTGCAACCTTGGTTGCTGACTGCTCTGACACTTTTGTGACGCCAACAGCCTCTTCCTTCTCCTATATATCTTTCGTGGATATTCCTCCTCACGACGGAATTCATATTGGCTCAAATCTATGCCTTCTACTTCCACAACTTCTCGCAGCCATGATTGTAGCTCAGCCTTATTCCCAGTTGAAGATAATCCTCGCTTCGCCAAATCCTTTTCATGTTTACAATTGCTATTGCAATTTAATTAAGAGAGGTGTTATTAGTTGATATGTCTAATAATTGATCGAAAGAGAAAAGGGGTAACAAAGTAGTTGTTTCTTCGAATGAGCTGTTGAGTTAGATGGATCAGAAGGTACGATGTTAGCTTTGGGTGGTGTATTCCTAGCAATCGGCTGTTGCAAGGAAGCTGACAAAACACACTACATACATGGGAACGTTTCGATATTGATTGATTGTGTGGTTTAAGCGTTGGCACTTTTTGCATCGCATTAGGTTGGGGAAGTACTTCCTTAATCGTTCTTTGCGCCAAGAAATTTTGATGGATTCAGGCAGACGGAAAAGATCAAAAGTGAGTAAAACTACTCCACTTGGAACCATTACGTCATTAACTCTTCTAATGAATTTATACGCCTTTGTTAGACCTTAGGAAGCAAGTTCTTTAGATATTTCATCATCTGCTAACTAATTTAAATAGGGGGCGTAAATCTTTTACAGAATTTAAATTTTCATGAAACTTGCACTTTACTTCACATATGCCAGGTAATTCTTTAGTTGATACGTATTTGTCTGCAGCTCTTTCATATTTTGCTAGAAGTAGTAAACTGCCGTCTCTTAGCTCAGATTTAATTTCAATGTCACTGTTTATTACTTGAATAGATCTATATACAGCGAAGCACGAGTAATGTGATAATGGCTTTTTTTCATTAATTGCTAATATGATCAGATATTTGGGGTTGGGTAAGTTTGTTGTAGGATATGGGAGTAGTGGGATGTCTGTAATTGGAGGAGAAGGGCGTTTTTTTTTGTTTTTTTTTTTTGTTTTTTTTTTTGTTTTGTTTGTTTTTTGTTGTTGTTGTTTTTGAATAGAAACTGGTTGCCAACGGGGCAAACCAGTTGTCCGCAAAGGTGAAAACCCCAGGGGGCATTGTTACATTATACTAGTCACACCACACAAAGTATATAATGAACCATATCTTAAAAGATATGTTGAAATTGTTTTTGTGTAACGAAGGACCGATAGAAAAGAACTTGAGAAAACAAATGGGGAAACACAGTCGATAGAGTACCGTACACTGGGAAGGCTAGTCGAAGACTGATTTATTTATTTATTTAAAAAAATAGTTTACAAGACTGATTTCATAAAAGAAAGAAAAGAATTTATCTGGCCAAGGC